>JARQOD010003303.1:26134-66517 GCA_033576555.1 Oophaga sylvatica | reverse complement strand
CACAGTCAGTACTGTAGATAATACTCGAGCTATCACTGTCGTCTCCACTATTCTGTACAGCTCTGCTATGTCTTATACAGTAAGTCAGTACTGTACACAATATCCATGTATCACTATGTCATCTTCACTACACTGCTCAGCTCTGCTATATCTTATACACAGTCAGTACTGCACCTAATATTCCATGTATCACTGTGTCATTGTCAGTACAAACCGCTCAGCTCTGCAGTGTGGATGATGATCACACTTTCCTGGTTTTCTGGCGTGGTTCAGAAGTCAATCAGGAAAATCCTAGATGGGGAAAGGGAGTCCCTAGACAGCCCTATAGAGCCGTCTCTATGCTTTCCCTGAGATGGGCGGAGCCACTCCCCTAAACAGGCACCCCCCACCAGGACCTCTTGGCCAATCATAGTAATGCCAGTAACAAAGATGGCTACAGCATTACTATGATGCTATGCCATTCCAGCAAGTTTATTGGCTGTAAAACAGGCGCCAAACTTGCTGGGCAGGCATCCAAGCTTCCTGCCCGAATACATGAGGTGTTCTGCAGAGTTCCGAGCATGTTCGAGCACCCCGATGCTCAAGGGTTAACGGAGCATGTCCGAGCATGTTCGCTCAACACTACCGGGCACCAATTCAAAGCACAATCTGTAGTTCCTTCAGGAAATACAGATCTAGTATTAAATATATTCACTGTGTGCATTTATATATTTTCTGGTTCATATGAATGTAATTATTTATTATATCTGTACATTTTTGTTATATAATATATATTTTTATTATTGGCTGCACTCTTTGTATGAATTATGTCATTGCTATATACTGTGAGTTTTATTTATTATTTTATTTTATTTATTACTTTATCATTATATTCTTTTTCTCATTATTATATGATGTTGTATTTATATATTATACTTCTGTGACTGTTAGGATTTATTTTCTAACCCAATTTGTGTACATGTTTGATCTTTTTGGGTTTGATCCCACTTTCTATGATCACGCTGTCTGGGTTTATTTTATAATTAGCGGATGCGCATGTCCGTTCTGTTGGTTTTTCAATTCCTGCTTTTAAACCCTTATTTCGGCATGTTGATGGCGTCTTACCTTTGGTTAATTCTGTGATCCATCAGTACGCATGTCCGGTCTTGTTCTTCCTCCATGTGAGCCTTGTTGCTGCATGGTGATGGCGGTTTACGTCAGGTTCACCTTGCAATACACTAGTGCGCATGTCTGGCTCTCCTGGCCTTGATTCTTCCATCCTGTGAGTGCGCATGCCCGGTTCGGGGGTCGCATGTTGGCATGGTGACGGCGTCTACACGTGCGTATCACGTGACGCTTGTTGCGATGCCGCTTCCGCCCTCCGAGCTGCGCATGCGCCATGACATCAGCTGGATTAATCAGCAGCGTACCATAAATAGCCCATGTAAGCTGACATTAGACATCCCCCTGACGAAGGATCTAATTTCCGAAACGTGCGTTGGGGCACGCTATTTGTGACACTCCTCTGTCCTCGGTTTCCAGGTATTAGTAAGCACCTTTTGAGTTCGGTGAGTGGGCTCTTTATCATTGTATTTTTGGGCACTTGTACTAGTTTGGGTTGGTGTCCCACTTGCGATTTCGTTTCATTTCACTGAGTCTACACTATTTGTGCTTGGATTTGTTCCTCAGCAATTTTTACTTTTTTGTCTATCTGCACATTTTAGCACATTTTCTTGTCATATAACTTATTTTCACTCTTCCGTGTGCTTTTTTGGCAGTCTATTAGTGCCGTTTGTATTTATTTTTTTTATATCAGCATTAGAGTTGAGCGATACTTTCCGATATGCTAAAGTATCGGAATCGGAATGGTATCGCCGATATCACTAAAATATCGGCGATACCCGATACCGATACCGGAAGTCCCATGTAAGTCTATGGGAACAAAATATCGCAACTAAAAAAACCCCATTCTTTCCTTGTAAACACTAAATATACACACATAGAATACATATATATATATATACATGTCATTGTGACATATATATATACATATATGTATAGTTTATACACTTCTACATAGTAAAATATCCTTTGATTCAATTGCCGGGTAAAGCCGGCTTCAGTGAAAAGACAGAAGCACCCGACATGAAATGACACTTGGTGTACATAGGGTTAAACATTTCTTTTCATGTCCTTTGCTATCTAATTTGCACAAACAATTAAATCAGACTATGTGTGCAAAATTTCACACCTGTAGGGGTTAATTAAAGGTGTAAATTCGTTGTAAAAAAAACGGACTTTTTTGCTACGAATTTACACCTTTAATTAACCCCTAGAGGTGTGAAATTTTGCACACATAGTCTGATTTAATTGTTTGTGCAAATTAGATAGCAAAGGACATGAAAAGACATGGTTAACCCTATGTACACCAAGTGTCATTTCATGTCGGGTCACCCGACATGAAATGACACTTGGTGTACATAGGGTTAAACATTTCTTTTCATGTCCTTTGCTATCTAATTTGCACAAACAATTAAATCAGACTATGTGTGCAAAATTTCACACCTGTAGGGGTTAATTAAAGGTGTAAATTCGTTGTAAA
Organism: Oophaga sylvatica; assembly: GCA_033576555.1. Classification (NCBI taxonomy): domain Eukaryota; kingdom Metazoa; phylum Chordata; class Amphibia; order Anura; family Dendrobatidae; genus Oophaga; species Oophaga sylvatica. Next base: position 63,936 of record JARQOD010003303.1, on the reverse strand, counting down.
AAAAACGGACTTTTTTGCTACGAATTTACACCTTTAATTAACCCCTAGAGGTGTGAAATTTTGCACACATAGTCTGATTTAATTGTTTGTGCAAATTAGATAGCAAAGGACATGAAAAGACATGGTTAACCCTATGTACACCAAGTGTCATTTCATGTCGGGTTCTGCATTTTCACAAAAGCCGGCAATTGAATTAGCGGCTATTATACTATGTAGAAGTGTATGAACTACAAATATAAATATATATATATATGTGTCACAAATTCAATGACATGTATATATATAATGAGGTGTAAAATTGCTGAAAAAAAATGCGTGGGCTCCCGCCCTATTTTCGCAACCAGACAGACAAAGCCAGTGAGTGGGGGCAGATAATAATAGCCCAGAGAGGGACCATTATTTTTGCCCCCCCCGGCTACTAACATCTGCCCCCAGACACCCCAGGAAAGACAAATCTATAATTAGATTCGCCCTTTCTGGCACTTTGCCCGTCTATTCCCATTGCCCTGTAGCGGTGGCGAATGGGTTAATATGGGGTTAAAGCCACCTTGCTATTGAAAGGTGACCTTAAGCCAGGTTAATAATTGAGAGCTGTCAATTAGACAACTATCAATTATTAATCCTATTGCATGAAATAAAAATAAAACACACACACTTTAATTAAAAATCATTTTAATGAAATAAAGACACATGTTTTTGACCATCTTTTATTTTACTGCAAAAACCATTTCCTGTAATAAAAATAAAATAAAAAAGCAAAATTATTCTTACCTATCCCATGCACAGTCAGGTCCCACGGTGTAATCCTTCAGAAAGGGTTAATGTTTACTGCAGGGACCGCAGCTAATGCTGCAGCCTCACAGTAAACCCCAAATGAATGAGTTCCTCTCCTGCCTGACAGGAGAGTAAAGGCTGGGTGTCACATAACGATACACCAGCGATCCCGACAACGATATGCACTTGTCAGGATCGCTGGTGTATCGCTACATGATCGCTGCTGAGCTGCCAAACAGGCAGCTCAGGCAGCGATCTGGGACAGCGACACTGCGGGTAACATCGCTTAAGGGCCCGTCTCACATAGCGATATCGCTACCGAGATCGCTGCTGAGTCACTAGTTTTGTGACGCAGCAGCGAGCTCACCAGCGATATCGCTGTGTGTGACATTCAGCGACGATCAGCCCCCCTGCCGGGTATCGCTGATCGTCGCAGAAATGTCAGGACCTTTTTTTGATCGCTGGTTTCCCTCTGACAGGCACGCATCGCTGCGTGTGACAGGCGGGAAACCAGCGATCAAAGGTCCTGACATTTCAGCGACGATCAGCGATACCCGGCAGGGGGCTGATCGTCGCTGAATGTCACACACAGCGATATCGCTGGTGAGCTCGCTGCTGCGTCACAAAACTAGTGACTCAGCAGCGATCTCGGTAGCGATATCGCTATGTGAGACGGGCCCTTAAGTGGAAAGCTTAATTGATTGCTTTCCACTTTCACTTCAGGTCAGCCAGGGACACAATCAGTGACGTCAGAGGGAACTGATTAACAAAAATAGGGGTTCCCTTCGAAAAAAAAATGGCGTGGGGTCCCCCCTATTTTTGTTAACCAGCCAGATGAAGCAGACCGCTGAGGCCTGGATTTTCAGGCTGTTAAGGAGCCAAGATCCATGGACCTTGCCAGCCTGATAATACCAGGCCACAGCAGTCTGCATATCTTGGCTGATTAACAAAAATAGGGGATCCCCTCGAAAAAAATTAGCGTGGGGTCCCCCCTATTTTTGTTAACCAGCCAGATGAAGCAGACTGCTGAGGCCTGGTTTTTCAGGCTGGTAAGGATCCAATATCCATGGACCTTGCAAGCCTGATAATACCAGGCCACAGCAGTCTGCTTAGCTTGGCTGGTTAACAAAAATAGGGGATCCCCTCGAAAAAAAAACGGCGTGGGGATCCCCCCTATTTTTGTTAACCAGCCAAGTAAAATGCAGACTGCTGCGGCCTGGTATTAAAAGACTGTCAAGGCCCATGGATTTTGGCCCTCAACAGCCTGATAATACCAGGCTACAGCAGCCCCACATTTGGCGCATCAAAAGATGTGCCAATTGTGGCACTTTACCCGGCTCTTCCCACTTGCCCTGTAGCGGTGGCAAGCGGGGTAATAAGGGGTTATTGTCACCGTTGATTGCACGGTGACAATAAGCCCGGTTAATAATGGAGAGGTGTCAATAAGACACCGATCCATTATTAATCCCAAAGTTATTAAATGTGTAAAAAAAAGACAAAGCAAGAAAAAAGTCTTTTAATGAAATAAAAGAGACAACACAGTTTTCATTTCTTTTATTATACTCTCATTCCTGCGACGCCATCGATCTCCTGTAAAAAAATAAAAAAAACAAACCAACAGTATACCACCTGTCCGACGCAGTCCATAGTAACGACAGTCCCACGACGATCCAACTCTGCTACATCGCAATGACAGGCAGAGCCTGACATCCCGGCGCAGCACAGCTGATTACCTGCTTCCCCGGCGGTGACGTCATCGGACTGACTGCTTTAACGGCCGGGATTACCCAGCAGTCACTGCAGTTATCGCGAGAAACTGCATGTGACCGCTGGGGAGAAGAGGATGGCGGCCATGAAGCAGTCCAGGACGTGACCGCCGGAGATCTTCTGCCAGGTAAGTGCCGCTGACTCCTGACAGACCCGACAGACGGACACTGACAGTGACAGTGACAATCCCGATTCCGGTATCCGATAAGACGAAAATATCGGAACTCGGAATCGGAATTCCGATACAGTTAATATCGGCCGATACCCGATATTTGCAGTATCGGAATGCTCAACACTAATCAGCATTAGTGTTGAGCATTCCGATACCGCAAGTATCGGGTATCGCCGATATTCGCGTTATCGGAATTCCGATACTTAATTCCGATACTTTTTCAATATCGTATACCGGAATCGGAAGTTCCCATAATTCTTTGAGAGACAATGTGATTTTAGTCAGCCAATGAGGAATCCTAAGAAGTGTGGGCACATCCTGTACTGCTGCGGTCATGTTAACTAATGGCATGGCTGTGATTGGATGCTGAAATGATGTCAGAATGCACTATAAAAGGCGCCGCCGCCATTTTAGCGTCACTGTGCTGTGAACTCAGTTAGGGAAAGAACGCTGCTCTGCTGACTCTGAGGGACAGTTAGAGATTGCGATTTAGTGTACTGTGCTTTAGGCAGGCTAGTTTACCACCGGCTGTGTAAAGCTTCCTTTTGCCTGCAGTGTTGTTTTAACAGCTCTGCAAGGTGTGTGTGAGTGCAGGTGACGCTGCAGTTTGCTCTGTATGCAACGCTGTCTGTAGGCATCTGCACGTGTCACTCACAGACTCTTTTTTTTTTTCTTCAGTGTAATTCTTGCTGCTCCATTTAATTGAAATAATAGTGTGACGCGCTTCCATCCGTATACAATACCTTGGTTGCAAACACTATAGAAGTCCACAATGGAGCCTTTCACAGCAAGTGAACAGTTGTGTTTCAGTGTTCACTGCAGTCTGTGATTTTTTTTTTTTTTGAGTGCAGATCACGCTCCAGTTACTTCAACTAATGCTGCGTGTACTCTGCTGAGTGTCTGTCACTGGCTCATCCTTGTAATTTTTCAAAAATTGCTGCTGCTTTATTCTATTTTAAATTTACAAAAATATATTAGTGTGACGCTCTTCCATCAAAATACAATACATTGCTTGCAAACATAATAGAAGTCCACAAAAAGGCCTTTCACAGCAAGTGAACAGTTGTGTTTCAGTGTTCACTGTAGTCTGAGGTTTCATTTTTTTGTAGGAGTGTAGATCCCGCTCCACTTCAACCACCGCAGCGTGTACTCTGCTGAGTGTCTGTCACTGGCTCATCCTTGTAATTTTTCAAAAATTGCTGCTGCTTTCTTCTATTTTAAATTTACAAAAATATATTAGTGTGACGCTCTTCCATCAAAATACAATACATTGCTTGCAAACATAATAGAAGTCCACAAAAAGGCCTTTCACAGCAAGTGAACAGTTGTGTTTCAGTGTTCACTGTAGTCTGAGGTTTCATTTTTTGTAGGAGTGTAGATCCCGCTCCACTTCAACCACCGCAGCGTGTACTCTGCTGAGTGTCTGTCACTGGCTCATCCTTGTAATTTTTCAAAAATTGCTGCTGCTTTCTTCTATTTTAAATTTACAAAAATATATTAGTGTGACGCTCTTCCATCAAAATACAATACATTGCTTGCAAACATAAAGAAGTCCACAAAAAGGCCTTTCACAGCAAGTGAACAGTTGTGTTTCAGTGTTCACTGTAGTCTGAGGTTTCATTTTTTTGTAGGAGTGTAGATCCCGCTCCACTTCAACCACCGCAGCGTGTACTCTGCTGAGTGTCTGTCACTGGCTCATCCTTGTAATTTTTCAAAAATTGCTGCTGCTTTCTTCTATTTTAAATTTACAAAAATATATTAGTGTGACGCTCTTCCATCAAAATACAATACATTGCTTGCAAACATAATAGAAGTCCACAAAAAGGCCTTTCACAGCAAGTGAACAGTTGTGTTTCAGTGTTCACTGTAGTCTGAGGTTTCATTTTTTTGTAGGAGTGTAGATCCCGCTCCACTTCAACCACCGCAGCGTGTACTCTGCTGAGTGTCTGTCACTGGCTCATCCTTGTAATTTTTCAAAAATTGCTGCTGCTTTATTCTATTTTAAATTTACAAAAATCTATTAGTGTGACGCTCTTGCAGAGGACAGCGTTTGTTGGCCATTTGTGAGTCTGCAGCACATGGTTGATTTCATGCTGCACTGCCTGAGAAACGACCGCTGCATCGGCCACATTCTCACCACGTCAGATTATTGGGTGTACACCCTCCTAGACCCTCGCTACTGGGACAACTTACAAAGCCTCATCACACCGTTGAACCGGGACCGTAAAATGCTGGAGGACCAAGACACACTGTTGAAATCCATAATGTTCTCCATTCCAGCCGAGAGCGCTGCTGCTGCTACTGCTTTACAAAGCAGCTCTGTGCGTCGAGGCATTGTAGACACCTCTGCAACAAGAGAGAGCACAAGCAGCGCCTCTGCACAGGGCAAGAGCTGTATGTTACAAATGTGGCGAAGTTTTGTGACAGCGCCACCAAGGTGTACACCATAGTGATGGGAAATCTAGTTAATTTTGGTGATTAGTTCACCATGAACTAGTTCACTGAAAAGATTAGTTCAAAAGATTAGTTCATTTAGTTCAGTTTTTCTCCACCCTATCCTGTGAGGAGCTGATAGGAAATGCATCATGTGACCTCAGAACTAAATGAACTAGATGAACTGCTGAACAAAATGTTCTATTGAGAATGACTCAGGACAGCCTAGTTCAATCTGATGCCTCTGACTGAGCCCAGCAGTGCCACATAATGATTGTGTATGAGGGGGCTGAGAAGCAGTTCAGCATCCACCATTTTAAGAACAGAACAGGGTCAGTGTTAAAGATTTTAGCAAGACTGATCTTCTAGGCTAGAGGCATGAACTACACACAGAAACACTCTCTCATACACACATATGAGCTGTGTCTGTGTACTGTGTGTGCAATTTCATTTTTTATTGATAATATTATTATTACTGTTATATTTGTATTTGATGTGTGGTATGCTTTGGAGGTGCTGGCTTGCCCTGCTGCCAGTGTATTATCTGAGCGCGTCTTTAGTGCTGCAGGTGGTGTACTAACAGACCGTCGCATGCGACTATCCTCAGACAATGTAGACCGGCTTATTTTTCTGAAAATGAACAAGGCATGGATCTCACCTGAATTTGCCTGTCCGTTTTCAGATTAAATAACTGTTTGCCAACGTTTTCCAAGTCTCCTGTTATGTTCATCTTTCTACCACCTGAACTCTACTCCCTGGGCTACAACACTGCCAGTCACAGGGGAATGATCATTTACAAAACAAAATGTTATCCCCAACAAATAGTAGTGCAACGACTCCAGTGCCCACTTTATCGCCAGGCACTCTCTCTCTACAATGCTGTCTCTGTTTTTTGATGGAGTAAGTTTTCGACTCAGGAACCTAATGGGATGCTCCTCCCCGTTAAGCTCCAGTCCTGAGACAACACGGCACCCAGACCTACCTCTGACGCATCAGTCTGGACAATGAATTCTCTTTTGAACTCGGGTGTGCTCAAAACTGGTGACCCACACAGTGCCCCTTTTATTGCCCCTGTTGATGACCCCTTGCTGATTTATTAACCGGCTCCACCAGATCCATGGGTATTCTCTCAAACTGGACCTCTAAAATTTTTAATGGCACCAAGGGACTCACTAAATGAGGCTGAGGACTGTGTATCTGGCGCATGCGACAAGAGTTACAATACCGTTTAACTTCTTGATAGACCCCCAGCCAGTAAAACCGTTGTATAATTCTGTGTAGGGTTTTCTTTTGGCACAAATGTCACCCTAGTACATGCGCATGCGCTAAGTCCATTACCAACCTCCGATATGACTGCGGTAGCAGCAATTGCTAAAAAATTTCAACATGTATTTTATAAACCTGATACAGCAAATCTTGGTTCAGCTCTAATTGTTTAAATACTGTAGCTGCCCCGGGGTGTTGGGGTTCCCCATTGACAACCAGTAAATTTTCACGGGCTAGACTCAACGTAGGGGCCGCGGAGTTGCGCCTTAACAAATTTGTCACCTGTCACATTTAAGTATTACAATTCAGGTCCCGGTGTCAAATCTTCCATCTCCCCAACTAACACTTCGATAGGAGAGGGTTTTCCTACTCCACCGAAGGCAAAGGTAATACTGCCCACTGCACACATGTGTTATGCATAGTGAGACTGATAGTAGCCAACAAAGTAGCTAACAAAGGCCACTTGTGATCGCCCTATCAGCGTAGGAACAATGCTACTCAAAAGATCTGCCATGATCCTGGACAAAATCTTGATATAATGGTCAATGAGTGAGAATGTACGATAGGATCCAGGCAGATGTGAAGGTTTGTTTGGTTTTAGTAGCAACTTCATGTGTGACATGTTTGAATGGCTGGGCAACCCTCCTGTCTCCAATATATGATTGAAGGTGCGTACCAATGTGGACGGGATATCCTCACTCAATAATTTTAATAATTTGGCTGTAAACCCGTCAGATCCTGGAGCTTTCCCGTATTTAAAGTAACTTATCGCCGCTGTCACTTCCGTCACCTCAATTTGTTTTTTAAAAGGAGAAGATGATAGTTTGTGATGGATGGTAACCGTATTCCATCTACAAAGGTGTTACCCTCCTCACTATCCGTATGTTCCACCTTATATAAGTCTGAGTAGTATTCTTGTAGAATGGTGTTTATGGTTCGAGGGTCTGTGTTCATGATCCCATGTTTATTCGTTAACGCTGTAATATGTTGATGACGAATGTGATTTCCTTTCGCTAGTCGTGCTAATAGTCTCCCTCATTTGCTACCATAACGATATACATCGGCTCTATAATTGTTATTACTGCTTCTCTCTCATCGATATACCCATACGTGTAAGTCAACCTTAGCCTGCTTACATCTATTTTTAACCTGTGTTGATGAACTTGTCTTGTTTGCCGTGTACCTATCGCGTAATATCCTGCTAGCCTGCGAGTAGTTTGTCGCCATCTTCTTTTTTAGCGTTGTCTGATAACCTATTAGTTTCCCGCGCATTACTCCCTTCCCTGCTGCCCATAAAAGTTCCGGCCTATCCCTAGTATCTCCATTAACCCTTACATATTAAAAACACCATTGCTTCACATGATGTCGAAACTTCTCATCCATTAACAAATAGGTCGGGAAGCGCCAAGTTTGGTTTGGCCCCATCTGCACCATATCTGGCAGGGTCACTGATACGGCGCGTGGTCATATATAGCTACGCTGTGCACATCTGCCTCTTCCACTCCCCTTAATAGCTCCTGTGCTAGCAATATATAATCTATTCTGGACCAAGAGTCATGTGGCGCCGAATAGAATGAATATTCACTGCCATCTGGGTTCAGGTGTGTCCAAATGTCTACAAAGTTACTCGTGTCTAGCAAGGGTTATTATAAACGTGTGTCATGTGATCGCACATTCATTCGCATCGACCTACAGTTCTTCACTGGTTCGATTCACCATATTTAAGTCACCACCGTGGGTGGTTTTAATGCTCTCCTATCGGCCTGATATGCTTGGATACCTGGGATAAATTCAGGAACGTCTCCAAACTCCCTACTCACATGTCAGCGCAGGAACCGTAAGAGGGAACGTGCTTGTTTTGTTGCGCATAGGTGGAGTTTTATACAGTAAATGATTACTGCTGTCTTATTTTTGCGTCCCAAGGGCAGAATAAGTCTGCGTAACGTTACATTTTACAGACACTCATATAATAGACACACGCTACCCTAACCGTGACACAAGGAAGGTATTGTTGTCGGATAAAGCCGCCATTTTAGCGTCACTGTGCTGTTAATTCAGTTTGGGACAGAACGCTGCTCTGCTGACTCTGAGGGACAGTTAGAGATTGCGATTTTGTGTACTGTGCTTTAGGCAGGCTACTTTACCAACCGCTGTGTACATCTTCCTTTTGCCTTGCAGTGTTTTTTTCACAGCTCTGCAAGGTGTGTGTGTGAGTGCAGGTGACGCGCTGCAGTTTGCTCGGCATACAACGCTGTATGTAGGCATCTGCACATGTCACTCTCACACTCTTTTTTTTTTTTTTCTTTAGTGTAATTCTTGCTGCTCCATTCAATTGAAATTATAGTGTGACGTGCTTCCATCCGTATCCAATACATTGGTTGAAAACACTGTAGAAGGACACAAAAAGCCCTTTCACAGCTAAGAGTTGTGTTCACTGTAGTCTGAGATTTTAATTTATTCAATTTTGATCACGCTCAAGTTACTTCTTCAAGCAATGCTGCTTGTACTCTGCTGAGCGTGTCTTACTGCCTCATCCTTGTCATTTTTCTCGAATTGGTGTACATGTACATCAAAGTAGTCTTCATTTTGATCGAAATCCAAGCAGGTACCCGGACACTCTATGGCTGCTTTTGTACGGTGGACTGGCTCCAACATTCAATAAGACTTAAGATGCAATCGGGCACCTTGTCAAGGCCCAATCCTCTTCTCCCTCTGATATAATAATAATAATAATAATCTTTATTTATATAGCGCCAACATATTCCGCAGCGCTTTACACTTTAACAGTTTCAAAACACAAGTCATAGGTAACAACGTTAACAATACAATAATTAAAGCAAAATAAGCCGACCCTGCTCGTGAGAGCTTACAATCTACAATGAGGTGGGGGAGATACAAAGTACAGGTGTGTATATATAATGGTGCATTTCCAATGATGGTCCAGCCATCTTGAGGGAGTGAGGCATGGATGGAGGTAGTGAATGGGCTCCACATACACACTTAAACATAGAACGACTTTGGTTATTGAATGTGATAGGCCACTCTGAACAAATGTGTTTTGAGGGAGCGCCTGAAACCAGGCAAATTGTGGATAGTCCTAATTTCTTGTGGTAGAGCATTCCAGAGGATTTGCGCAGCGCGGGAGAAGTCTTGGAGTCGGGAGTGGGAGGTACGGATTACTGCAGAGGTTAGTCGAAAGTCATTTGCAGAGCGCAGCAGTCGGTTAGGCCGATAGATAGAAATGAGGGAGGAGATGTAGGGGGGTGCTGCACTGTGGAGAGCTTTGTGGGTGAGAACCAGTACTTTGAATTGGATCCTATAATGAATGGGCAGCCAGTGTAAGGACTGGCGAAGAGCGGACGCGTCCGAGTACCGATTAGCCAGATGGATGACCCTGGCTGCTGCATTAAGGATGGACTGGAGAGGGGATAGTCGAGTAATGGGGAGGCCAAGTAATAGAGCATTGCAGTAGTCCAGGCGGGAGTGGATCAATGCTACAGTGAGGGTTTTTGTTGTTTCCATGGTGAGAAAAGGGCGGATTCTAGAGATGTTCTTTAGGTGTAGACGGCAAATATCTAACAAACAGGTCATGCTGGAGAGACTTGCACCTACTGCCACTCAGGGTCTTCAGCTCCTTTGTGAGAAACTAATGTTTGGCCAGCCAGTATATCAAATAAAGTTCATGAGAAATGGGAACTGTGGTTGGCTTCACTTTTGGTACTGGGTGCTAATACCAAACCATGGTGTGCCATTCAATGGATATTCCTGGCTGGTTGGAGACAAGCTCATTCCCACAGAAAAGTACCAGAAAGCTAAGGAGATGGTGGCCTCTCTCAACATGAAGGAGTTTGCTCGTTGTCTAGGAGACCGACCACCCCTGCTGTGTACCTTGTCAACGTTGTGTTGAAGCTTGCAAGGATTAAGAGGTTACAGTGGTAAGTCTGGTTTTTACTAAAGATCCTGCTGTGTATTATAGTTTTTATGTTTTAAAAAATTTTTTATCTTAGGAATGTTAAATAATTTTTCTTTTTTTTTTTAAATACAATGTATCTTATGAATGTTAAATTTTTTTTTTTTTTTTGATAAAATAAAATGTATCTTATGAATGTTAAATAACCTTTTTTTTTTTTTTTTCAGGTATTTGATCTACCGTAGCTAGTTGCTGATCGTTGACTCTACACCCCTCTCCCCAGAATGTTACTCGGGTTATGGGGAGAAAATCACCGCTATTCCAGACTGATTTCATGTTAATGTGTCTGGCTCTTACACAGCACACAGCACTTGATGTTAGTTTATCTTTTTCCTAAATTATTTGTTACACTGCCCTTCTCACATTTTATTTGCACTTTTTTTTTAAGCACAAGTTTTTTTACACTTCCTTGTTCTGTAAGTAGGCTTAATGGTTAAATGTTTTATAGTAGATGTAAATATGTAACATGTAAATTTTATATTAAGATTTTGCAAATTATTAGGTCCACACCATCAGGCTCTTTCGTCCCTCTCCCTTAGAGTAGCGGTAATATATCGGACACCAGGCTCGCCCACACAGTTCCTTGACCACTTCTCTGCCTGGCTGCCGCACTTTCATGACCTCAGAAGTACCAACCGTTATCCTTGGAGACTTCAACATCCCCATTAACAGCCCTACTTCCACACTCAAAACACATTTGTTCAGAGCGGCCTATCACATTCACTAATCAAAGTCATTCTACGTGTAACTGTGTGTGTGTGTAGCCCATTCACTATCTCCATCCATCCCTCACTCCCTGAAAATGGCTGGACCATCATTGTAAATAAACCATTGTATATAAACAACTGTACTTTGTAGCTCCCCCTCCTCATTGTAGATTGTAAGGTCTCACGAGCAGGGGCGGCTTATATTGCTTTAATTATTGTATTGTTAACGTGGTCACTTATGACTTGTGTTATGAAACTGTTAAACTGTACAGCGCTGCGGAATCTGTTGGCGCTATATAAATAAAGATTATTATTATAGAGGCCCACTCAGTAGTGGTGAAGTGAACGGCGCAAATTGCGAGTTGATTGCAACTGATGCAGCTGATACTCCATTACTGCTGGCTGCTGCTCACACAACCGCTCCAACATATGTAACGTGGAATTCCACCTGGTGGGTATGTCACATATGATGCGATGTTCAGGAAGGCAAAATCTGCGTTGCAGAGCTGCAATGCGCGATCTGGCCATGGTGGAACGTCGCAAGTTAGCGCACTGTAGGCGGACCTTGTGCAGCAGTGCATCAAGATCCGGATAGTCCCTCAAAAAACTCTGGACGACCAAGTTTAGCACATGTGCCAGACATGGTATGTGAGTGACGTTGCCTAGGCCCAGACCTGCCACCAGATTTCGGCCATTGTCACACACTACCAAGCCTGGCTGGAGATTCGCTGGCAAAATACACATGTCGCTCTCTTGCTTTATGGCATTCCAGAGCTCCAGCGCTGTGTGGCTTTGATTCCCCATGGAAATTAATTTCAGGACGGCCTGTTGACGTTTGGCCACGTCTGTGCTCATATCGGTCAACAAGCTCGCTGTCTGGGTGTTATGTTTGACACCAATCTCTCCTTCACCTCCCATATACAATCTGTTGCCCGCTATTGCCACCTACACCTAAAGAACATCTCTCCCGAATCCAAGACTTCTCCCGCGCTGCGCCAATACTGTGGAATGCTGTACCCCAAGAAATTAGAACTATCCACAATTTGCATGTTTTCGGGCGCTCACTCAAAACACATTTCTTCATAGCGGCCTATCACATTCACTAATCAAAGTCATTCTATGTGTAAGTGTGTGTGTGTAGCCCATTCACTATCTCCATCCATCCCTCCCTCACTCCCTCAAAATGGCTGGGCCATCATTCTAAATACACCATTGTATATAAACACCTGTACTTTGTATCTCCCCCACATATTTGTAAATTGTAAGCTCTCACGAGCATGTGCGGATTATATTGCTTTCATTATTGTATTGGTAACGTTGTTACTTATGACTTGTGTTCTGAAACTGTTAAACTGTAAAGCGCTGCGTAATCTGTTGGCGCTATATAACTAAAGATTCTTATTAAGCGTTCACGGGTCCATGTGGAGGTAGACCGTGACGGCTCCTGCAACGATGTTTCTGAGGAAATGGAGAAGGAGGAGTCAATGTGTACAGACTTGATTCCCGCAATCCTTGTAGTTGCCTGAACACGTACAGCGCCACTCGCAAGATCTGTACCCGGCTCCACAACATTGACCCAATGGGCAGTAAGGGAAAGGTATCGTCCCTGGCCATGGGTACTGGTCCACGCAGCGGTGGTCAGGTGGACATTGCTACTGACGGAGTTTAGTAGCGCATGTTTAATTTTAACCTCAACAACATGCTTTTGCAGACCAGGGACGGCTTGCCTGCTGAAATAAAATCAGCTTGGCACATTGTATTGTGGGACTGCCAATGCCATTAAGTTCCGTAAACTGTCAGTCTCCACCAGCCTGAATGACAGCATTTCAAGGGACAGGAGTTTTGCAATGCCAGCATTCAGAGCCTGTGCTCGTGGATGGTTTGCCGAGATTGGGCCTACACCCGATACGCCACAACCTGACACCCACAGATAAACAAGCCATAAAATCTCTGAAAGATAACCCCAACATTATTATTAAACCAGCAGATAAGGGGGGTGCTATCGTTATTATGAATAAGACTCAATCTATTGCCGAAATTCATAGACAACTGTCAGTTAACCTAACCTACAGACAACTCAATTGTGATCCTACATTTTACATCTGTCAAAAAATTGATCGTATCCTGACAAAACATCTTTTAATTGATCACCATAGACTGTAAGACTATGACATTCCTTAATATTCAATACCCCATCACCCCTGTTTTCTACACACTCCCAAAAATCAACAAAAAACTACATTATCCACCCGCATACCCTAGAGGGATAATTCTCCGTGTTCTACAGTATCACCCAAATGTTTAACATGTTGCCTAATTCCTATGTATATATATTCTTCACCCTATGTATTTATTGTATATATTGTATATATTATACATTGTCATTGACTGTAAATTTTTCTATCTCTTCCAGCGACTATTTGATAAAGGCCACTGCAGTTGCCCAAAACGTCAGTCAGTAGTCTCATAGCTATTTTCTTTTTTCACATCAAGTGTGCAATAAAAATTTCAAATTTAACCATGACATATGCAGTTAAACTTGTGCAGTGATTCTCTATAGACTGTACATCTTCAGTGTGTCTTTGTAACTCAACTACGTGTTTTCTCCGCACATGTTTACACATATTTGTGGTATTGAGGTTACTGACACTTTACCTCTTTTTACTTTTTGATTACACAGCTTGCATTTGACATAGCAAATATCATCTGCAAGTGTGTGAAAAAAGGACCACGCAGTGCAAGTCCTGGGAGCGTCCGTTTAGACTTTTGGAAGAGAAATCCGAACAGGTGCCAAAATGGAGGCTACAGGCAACAGAGTATGCAGCCTAACTCTCCCTCCTGTTTGTACCGTTGGGGCAATCGCTTCCTCAGAGCTGCTACCACCACCTTCCTGTTCCTCACGCCATGTTGGGTCTTGGACCTCATCATCTCCACTAACCTCTTCCAACACCTGCTGCTGTTGGGTGGTCTGGCCACCACCATGCTCAACAGAAACTGGCACCTGAGTCTCATCATCATCAGATGCGTTCTGCGGTGTGCTGACCATCGGCACTGTCTCACCCGCAGAAGCAGAGACTCAGCTGGCTCCTGTACAGAACTCTCTGACTGACTGGGCAATTTGGCAGGCGGTGAAGAGACAGATGGTTGATCAACAGTGCTGTGTTCCTGAGAGGAGGTGGAAGCAATTGAAGTCGATGCATTGGACCCTGGGCTCCAACACCGCCAGTTGTTGCCTGTAAGTGCTGTTAGCACAGTCAACACTTGCTCCTGTGTTACTGGGGTTGAGTAATGGCAGCTGTTCCACTGCTGTGTGTACGACAAAAAGTCATGCTGCCTCCACCCTGCCCTCCTCTCATCCCTGGGCTCCAACACCGCCAGTTGTTGCTCGGAAGTAATTGGCACGGGTACTGACTCATGTCCACCCTGGTTACAGCACCACAGCTGTTTCCTGGCAGTGTCAACGTAAATTAGCCTCAAATAAGTTGTCCTGTCATGTTGCATTCCGGTTATCCGACTCTATGGTGCCTGCAGTTTAGGTGATTCCTATGTGTGCTGTGGGATATGTAAATAAAGGCTCTTTCCGTTGTGAAAATAGGACAAGCACCCACTGTAGGACTGTGTGATTTGGTAACTGCAGACGGCTTGCGGCCTGTCAACTTACATTTTCATGGGTGCCTTATGGTACCCGTCCGAGTTCCAGTACCGTCAGCTGGTTCTCCACAGTGCCTTTGGCCTAGGTGCCTCCATCTCGGTATCTGAGTTCCTGCAATGTCTGCTTGTCCTTGGTAGTGCTTTGGAGCACAGGTACCTCCTGCTTAGTAAACGTGTCCCAGTAACGTCAGCTGGTCCTTGGTTGTGCCATTGGCTCTTTTCCTTCTGCTGCCCCTCCGGGTTCCAGCACAGTCAGCTGGTCCTCGTTACTTGCATTGGCTCTTGTACCTTCTGCTACCCGTCCGGGTTCCAGTACCGTCAACTGGTTCTCCGCAGTGCCTTTGGCCTAGGTGCCTCCATCTCGGTATCCGAGTTCCAGCAACGTCTGCTGGTCCTTGGTAGTGCTTTGGAGCACAGGTACCTCCTGCTTAGTAACCGTGTCCCAGTAACATCAGCTGGTACAAGGTTGTGCTACAAATACAAGATACAGAACAAGAGACACAAGAACAATAAGCAGAAGATCTAAAGGCAGAAGAACATGAAGTATAAGACCAAAATGAAGAGCAAAATATATGCTCTAAATTATAAGCAGAAGAAGACTAAGCAGTGTATGGGGGTGAGTCCGTTCCTCCTCGTGGTGCCCCTGGTAAATGCCTGATGCTGCAGGCTAAACTGAACACGGACAAATACTGTTGTAATTTAAATCTTTTGTGGCAGCAAGAACGGAATGATGAAAAAATCATACTTTTACAGATTACAAGTACAGGAATCTATGTCACAAATAAGAATATGATGAAGAAGATGAAGGACTATAATATGAAGAAGAATAATAGTTTAAAAAGAACAATATGAGTAATGTTAACAAAACATGAAAAGCAAGAAGTTTTAGAAGAAGATAAAGAAGGTGAAAATGAAGAATAATTTGATGACAAAGATGATGCTGCTGAAGATTATGAAGGAGAAAGTGTGTCAAAAGTTAAAAAGGTGAAGAGCATGGAAGTTGTGAAACATACATATTTGCCAAAATAGAAAAAAGGTTAACAACATTGTCAATTTCTTCGTCAATCCGAACGTATTTCCTAAAAAAAAAAAATTAATGCTATTCCATTGGATTGGGTTAAACATCTATGCCTTTAATGTCTCCTCAACCTCCCCCAATACATTCTACATTACTCTTTGTTGTTTTCCTTCATGTACAATTAACCTACAAGGCAAGAATGGGGTTTTTTTAATTTCGATATTTTGTTCCCATAGACTTACATTGGACTTCCGGTATCGGTATCGGGTATCGCCGATATTTTTTGGGTATCGGCGATACCATTCCGATTCCGATACTTTTGGATATCGGAAAGTATCGCTCAACTCTAATCAGCATTATTTTTGTGCACTTATTTACCTTTATTTAGTGCTTAAACAAATCCCCTGTGTATTCTTTCTACCTTGGACTATTATTATTTTTTCAGTGGAGTGTTTCAATTGTATTAATTTAATATTAAAATTAATATTTTTTATTAATGTATCATTATTGTATCTGTATGTTATTATATGTCAATAAAACCATTTTTATCTGAGTTTATGTTTACATTGATTTATATATATATATATATATATATATATTTTACTTACTTTTTCATTATATAAAAAATTTTTATTTAATTTTTTTGAATTTTTAATTTTATTCTAATCTCATTGATACATTGCATCCCTCCATTTGATCTTCTCACCATTCCTCAGTGTTGTTTTCTTAGGCGGAAAATATGCCTAATGAACAATGCTGCCAAGGCCCGTGCAGACGGTAACCGTGGTAACGGCACTAAGTGCACCATTTTGGAGAAGTGGTCGGTTATCACCCAGATGATGGTGCAGCCCCGAGACTTGGGTAAGCCCACCACAAAATCCATCCCGACTATCTCCCAAGGCCTGTCTGCCACCGGTAAAGGGAAAAGTAGCCCAGCTGGCCGTTGTCAAGGGGACTTATTCTTGGCACAGGAGACGCACGCCTGAACATATTCCCTGACGTCACGGACCATATGTGGCCACCAGTATGTCCTCGCCAGCAACTCAGATGTCCTTTTTGCCCCAAAATGTCCACCCACCCTGGACGAATGTGCACAAGAGAGTACCTCCGGTCGCAAATTGGTGGGCACAAAAGTCTTGCCCGGAAGTACAGACTCAAGCGAAACCGGGGCCACAGTTCTTAGGCTCTCTGTGGGGACAATCAACCGAGGCTCCTCCTCCACCTCCTCAGAGGACACCACGGAGCGAGAAAGCGCATCGGCCTGAATGTTCTTCTCACCGGAGAGGAAATGGAGGGTGAAATGAAACCGGGAGAAGAACAGGGACCATCTGGCCTGACGAGAATTTAGCCGCTAGGCGGTCTGTAAATAGACCAAATTTTTGTGGTCAGTGAAAACTTGAAAGGGAAAGCGAGCCCCCTCCAGGAGATGTCTCCACTCGGAAAAGGCCAACTTCATGGCTAGCAACTCCCTATCCCCAATGGAATAATTCCTCTCCGCTGGTGTGAAGGTCTTGGAAAAGAAGAAACAAGGATGTTTCTGACCTTGAGCATCCTTTTGAAAAAGGACTGCTCCAGCACCAACGGACGAGGCATCGACCTCCAATAAAAAAGGCTTATCAACCTAGGGCCATGTAAGATGGGAGCGCTGGCAAAATGGGACTTAATTGAAGTAAAGGCCTTGGAGACCTCCTCTGACCACAATTTGGGATTGGCTCCCTTCTTGGTGAGGACTACCAAGGGAGCTACCAAAGTGGAGAAGTGGGGAATGAATTGGCGATAGTAATTAATGAACCCCATAAAGCGCTGCACCGCTTTAAGAGAATGGGGTTCTTGCCAGTCCATCACAGCCTGTAGTTTGGCAGGATCCATAGCCAATCCCTGGGCGGAGATGATATAGCCCAGGAAAGGTAAAGACTCCTGTTCAAACATGCATTTCTCCAACTTTGCTTAGAGGGAGTTCGCCCGTAACAGGTCGAAGACTTTGCAGACATCCCTCCGGTGAGAGTCAATATCTGGAGAAAAGATGAGAATATCATCCAGATAGACTACTACAGAGGTGGAAAGCATATCCCGGAAGATATCATTGACAAAGTCTTGGAAAACGGCTTGGGCATTACAGAGCCCGAAGGGCATCACGAGGTATTCATAATGCCCATCCCTGGTATTAAAAGCCGTCTTCCATTCGTCCCCCTCACGGATGCGAATCAGGTTATAAGCACCACGCAGATCTAATTTAGTAAATACCCTTGCTCCCCGGAGCCTATTAAAGAGCTCAGAGATCAGGGGCAATGGGTACTTATTCTTAACGGTGATGGCGTTAAGACCTCTGTAATCTATACACGGACGTAATTCTCCACTCTTCTTCTGCACGAAGAAGAACCCCGCTCCTGCTGGTGACACCGACTTCCTAATGAACCCTCTTGCCAGATTCTCCTGGATATATTGAGACATAGCCTCTGTCTCAGGAAGGGAGAGGGGATAGACCCTTCCCCGAGGAGGTTCTGCTCCAGGCAAGAGGTCAATAGGACAGTCGTAGGGACGATGGGGCGGCAGAGTCTCCGCAGCCTTTTTAGAGAACACGTCTGCATATGACTGATAACACTTGGGAAGAGGAGATCTGCGGGTATCTCTGTAGTGGTAACCTGAATGCACTCCCTGACACATCTGTCCTTACATGACTCACTCCAACCCAGTATCCTACCGGAGGTCCACTCAATATGAGGGGAGTGGGAACGGAGCCAGGGTACTCCCAGTAGGATTTCGTCTATTCCCTCGGGAAGGACGAGAAGGGAAATAATTTCCTGATGGGAAGGGGGTACACACAAAGTAAGAGGGACAGTCTGATGTGTAATTGGCGAGGGCAATGTCAACCCATTCACTACCCGGATAGTCACTGGTTTGTCGAGCGCTACCAGATGTATTGCGTGGCGATGAGCAAAGGTGGATGACATGAAATTCCCCTCTGCTCCTGAGTCCACACAAAGCTTGACTGTAAGTGTGGAAGAGTCCACAGTGACTTTCCCTTTAAATGTCATATTGGAGGAAAATGCCGCTGTCTCTAGTGAACCTCCTCCCAGGGTCACTAGACGCGATCGCTTCCCCGATCGCTGTGGACATTTGTTGGCATAGTGTCCTGTCTGCTGACAAAGGTTACAGACCACAGATCCTCTGACGACTCGAGACTTAGGTCCTGCACGAGGAACCTCTGTGGCCTTTTGGTGTTCGGACGCCAGATCGGGGGTTTCGAGAGGTGTGGCAAAGGTGGGAGCCAACCGAATCCTCTGCCTACACTGGGCCCGCTCCAACCTCCGCTCGTGAAAACGGAGGTCGATGCGGGTAGATATGGAGATAAGCTTCTCCAGTGTGGCGGGAATCTCCCTGGTAGCCAAAGCGTCTTTAACATGGTCAGCCAGTCCTCGCCAGTAGACTGGAATGAGAACTTTATCCGACCAGTCTAGCTCTGAGGCCAGAGTCCGAAACTGGACGGAAAACTGACTGACCAAAGACGAACCCTGTGCCAATGCCAGCAGTTGTAGCGCCGTATCGTGGGTGACCTGAGGTCCTAAAAAGACCTTTTTAAGAGCCTCCAGGAAATGAGGAGCACTCCGCACCACACGATCGTCGCGCTCCCACAGCGGCGTTGCCCACTCCAACGCTCTGCCCGAGAGTAGAGACAGTACAAAACCCACTTGTGCCCGATCCGTGGGGAATCATGCAGCCAGAAGCTCGAGCTGTATAGAGCACTGACTCACGAATCCCCGACATTGCTTACTGTCACCGGCAAACTTGTCAGGAAGCGGGAGGTGGGATAATGTAGGGGCAGAGGTGGCAGAGGACAAACTGGCTGCAGCCACGCTAGCAGCCTGAACAGCGACTGCGGTAACATCCACAGCTGAGGTTGTGCGCTCAAGAGCCTCCAACCTACCCTCCAGCTGCTGGATGTACTGCGGTAGACTGCTGGTCATCTGCCATTTTACTAGCCAGACCCTGGCGCTAATATTTTGTTAGGGTCTGCGGAACGCATCAAATATATGATGTAAAGAGGTGCGTTCGCAGCCCGGGGTCCACCGTGCAGGCGGAGCCTGCTGCTAGTAAAATGGCGCAAGAAGCGAACTCTGTTATCCCACAGAGTCGCCAAAATAAATGCTGTAACGCGCTGTGGCAATATGTGTGAACTCTGTTATTCCACAGAGCCGCTAGAAGGAGTGCCGCAGCGCTCTATGGCGATGTGTGCGAACTCACTTAACACCACTGAGTCGCAAAATAAACATGCTAGGGCACTGTCTAGCGTTGAAAGCGAACCCTGTTACGTCACAGAGCCGCTGAGAAAAACTTCTGTGTCCTGTCAGGCACTCAGGTACACAGTTGACTGCTAAGCGAACATAGAACGTGATCATGCGCTAATGTCCTCGCGGGAGACACCCACAATCTATGGCGTCTGAACGCCAGGCCCTGAATACGGCAATCAAATTCCTCACCGGCTATGCTGGTAATCTAGGGCATCTAGGACACCGACCCTGACCAGCTAGCATACCAAACTCCTCACCGATTAAGTCGGTATTCTAGGGGCTTATTTCAGCCGGGCCCTAACCACACACACGCATGACCACACTGGCGCAAAGCATATGGCAATTGATATTAGCGCATGGTTGCCCAGCCATGCCACCCTTTTATAGCAACAGCTACAGGACCTGCCAGAAATAAGGACCAATGAGAAACTGTTCCAAAACACATGCAGTTTCAGGACCTTCCTGGCGGACCAATAGGAGCTGTTGTACCTGAACATGTGACCCCTGATCTCCAATGAGAGATCTTACCCTGGGCATGCTCAGAAGGGGAAACACAGGACTTCGTCCCAAAGACGTCTGCTCTAGCACTGGCTATAATAGCAGATCCAGGAGAGGCAGCAGTTAGTCTCTGCACAGTACTGGAATGGGCAAGACGCTGGGACCGACGTCCCCGCTGAGCAGGCTCCACTGCGGCCGGAGACGAATGGAGGACCGCAGCGGGACTGGCCCGAGACTCCCCCTGCGCAGCAGCGGGAACTCTGACACTCACGGGCATTTTTATACCTAGCTTGAGACACACATATGTTACACCTATTTTCTGATGAGCATCAAACGCTCTCTGGTAATTGGTGTTGGGTAGATGAGTGATAGTTGTAGGCTGTATCCTGGATCTTGTACTTCCCATAACCGCCCTGCTATTGATCCTGTTGTACGTTCCCATTCACGCCCAAAAATTTTTTTCTGTTACTGACGTCATACAGCAGGGGACATGTCACTTTTATATTGTTTGCCGCATCCACTCAATCTTATATAGGCCTTATCGACAGGCTCAAAAAAATTCTACTGTTACTAAAGTCATACAGTAGGGAAGATCTCAGTTTTAAATTGTCATACAGGCCTCATCCACACAGAAAAATTTAGTTTTTCTGTGACTAACTCGATTCAGCACGCCATATTTCACCTTCTCATTTAGTGCCACTGAAATTCAGATGTGCAGAGGTGGTACAGAGTACAATAATCTAATTTTTAGTTGCTAACACTGCGCTCATTGCACACTATGTAAGCAACATGACTGGGAAAAAGTGAGGTCATGGTGGAAAGGGGATTAGGCTCGGTGTTCAAGGTTTAAATGCGATAGGTAGTGAAATTGATGCCACTTTATTGGTGTCTGCTACTAATTTTTGGAAATGTGTATACCCTTGGTTGGGTGTCCATTTGCTGGGTTAGCTGTAGTGGAAGATGCGTCGGACCCAATTATACTATTTCTACTGTGTTGAAATTGATGCCACTTTGTTGGTGTCTTCCACTAATTTTTAGAAATGTGAACATTCCTGGTTGGGTGTCCATCTGCTGGGTTGGCTGTAGTGGAAGATTTGTCGGTCCCTATTGTACTATTTCTACTGTGGTGAAATTGATGTCGCTTTGTTGGTGTCTGCCAATACATTTTTGGAAATGTGTAGACTCCTGATTGAGTCTCCTTCTTGTGTGTTGCCTGTAGCAGTAGGCCATCGAGACTGGCTGTCCTCCAGTCTCATTGAGTCAACTACCCTTGTTACTATTCTTACATTTTTCTGACAATAGTAATCAACGAAACTGATATTTGTGCCATCTGAGTGTGGCTGAGCATCAATTTCAAATTTTTTTTATCAATTATATTGCGCCAATAATTCAATATTCGCTTTACAGACATTCACAGATTATACTGCCACCATTGAGACTCACAATCGAAATTTAATATCTGTATGTCTTTGGAGTGTGGGTAGAAAAAAAAGTAAACCCTTGCATTCATGGTTAGAACATACAAACTTTTTGCAGATGCTGTCCTTGGTGGGGTTGGGACACAGGACTCCAGCCCTGCAAGGCTGCTAATGTTTCTGTGGTTGAAAGCCTATCACTGTGATGCAATCTGTGTGCGTCACTGCTGTCTTGGGGAAAACCACTGTCAAAATTGTCTTCAAGCATATTTTGATACTGCAGAATGGGCACGTCCCTTTTTCAGGTGGGGAGGCAACTGTCAAAATGTGCTTTTTGCATCATGGATACAACACACTGGCACCCAGAAGTCAGCACTATTTCAAAGCATAACTATAAGGCCGGAGTCACACTAGCGAGAAATACGGACGAGTGCAATACGAGAAAAAATCGCATTGCACTCGGACCAATGTTAATCTATGGGGCAGCTCCCATCATCCGATTTTTTCTTGTCCGTTTTATATGTGCAAGTGAAATCGCAGCATGCTGCGATTTGCACCGTATTACGCCCGAGACTCGCCAATGCAGGTCTATGGGGGCGAGAAAACATCAGATTACACACAGACCATGCGTGTTTCTTGCGAGAAATACGTGAGCCGCCCTCCCAGGGCCGTGGGGGTACTCGGATCCGAGCCCATTAACTCCTATGGGGGATGTCACGGCAACACAGCTCAGTCCGTGGCCCTGGGCGCTCACCCTTAATGGGGGATATTTACAGGGGAATAAATGTTTATAGGATGATTCGTGACGCCACCTGTATTACCTGGTCCGGATGACCAGCGCTGCGGTGCAGATCCACTGAAGGGTTGGTGTTGTGCAGCTATAGGTGTTAGGCCTCCCACAGGTGAGGCTGAGTCCTTCAGGGCAGGTAGATGTGGAGGATGCAGGACAGAGGGGAACCCGGCAGTTAGGGGTAAGAAGATGGACACATACACACAAGTCACTTTGGTACCCTTACTGAAGATGTTGCAGGCACATCCCGGGGCACTGTAGGTTGAAAGGTGCACATCCAGATTCTCCCACTGAGTAAGTGTGTGGCCTCCTGTTCCTTGCCTTTCTGTAATGAAGTCCTGGCCTGCTTGTAGCTGAGCCTAACTTAGTGTCCGTACTGCACCTGGCTGACCTTGTGGTTGGACCTTTTCTTGAAGTACACAGTCCCTGCTTGCAGTGCACTACTTGCCGGACTCCGTCCCCCTGGCCCGGTTACGTTTCAGCTCTGTGGTGCTCCTGGGACCTGTAGTCCTCCAGGAACTCCGGTGTTCTCCTAATGGGTCGTGGAGATCCCTATAGGCTCGGACCCCGGAGTCCGGTAAATACTTGTTGAGGTGAGCTGATAAAGCTCCTCTGCCTCCCTTTACTACTCTTTCCACTTTCCTTCGGCCTACTCGGGGCCTCACACAAGTACACACACTGGCAGTTGGTGGGCTGCCTCTTCTGCCGCTCTTAGAGCGTCGACACGCTCCTGGCTCTCAACTTGACCTATGGAGTCCCTCGCTGCAAACTCCACCTGCTCTGCAGGCTTGTCTTGTCCGAGCTCTGACTAGACTGGACTGGACTAAACTCTACTCTACTAGACTCCACTAAACTGAACTGAACTCTACTGCACTGCAGGCTGCAGACTTCAGACTTCACTGCCTGACTGACTGCTCTTTAATGTCTTCACCCTCCTTTTATATGCCTATCCGGCTCCCTCTGGTGGTCTTAGGGGATGGGTGAAGGTATGTGTATGCATTAGGACCTTTTGTGGGTAAATCTTTTAGTGCACCCTTCTAGGAGATGTGGGAATCCTAGCGCAGCTGGGGCTCCACATACGCACAGGTGTCCTTTAGAAAAGCCGGCAATTCATCCCCGGCTATACTGTAAAATCACACTGACAGGTTTAATAAAGAATAGAAAGAATACATATACACACATAGAATATATATATATATATATATATATATATACATGTCATTGTGACACATATATATATATATATTTATAGTTCATACACTTCTACATAGTATAATAGCCGCTAATTCAATTGCCGGCTTTTGTGAAATTACAGACCTGACATGAAATGACACATGGTTTACATACAGTAAACCATGTCATTTCATGTAGTTTGATATATGGTTTTCACTAACAATGACATGAGTGTATGTGTGCAAAATTTCATACATGTAGGGGTTAATTAAAGGTGTAAATTAGTTGAAAAAAAATGCGTGGCCTCCCGCGCTATTTTCTCCACCAGACAGGCAAAGCCAGCAAGTGGGGGCAGATAATAATTGACTAGGGAGGGTGCATTTATTTTGTGCCCTCTCTGGCTACTAACTTCTGCCCCCAGCCTCCCCAGAAAATTCAAATCTATAATTAGATGCGCCCTTTCTGGCACTTAGCCCGTCTGTTCTCTTTGCCCTGTAGCGGTAGCTAATGGGTTAATAATGGGTTAAAGCCACCTCGCTATTGGAAGGTGTCTTTAAGCCAAGTTATATAATTGAGAATTGTCAATTAGACAATTCTCAATTATTAGTCCTATTGTATGAAATTAAAAATAAAACACACACACTTTAATTAAAAATCATTTTAATGAAATAAACACACAGTTTTTGACCATCTTTTATTTTACTGGTATTCCTTCGATTCCCTTGTTCTCCTGTAATAAAAAAAACAATAAAACAGCATTATTCTTACCTATCCAGCGCTCAGTCACGTCCAGCGCTGTAATTAGTGTTGAGCATTCCGATACCGCAAGTATCGGGTATCGGCCGATATTCGCGTTATCGGAATTCCGATACTTAGTTCCGATATTTTTCCTATATCGTATACCGGAATCGGAAGTTCCCAT
Source organism: Oophaga sylvatica (assembly GCA_033576555.1). Classification (NCBI taxonomy): domain Eukaryota; kingdom Metazoa; phylum Chordata; class Amphibia; order Anura; family Dendrobatidae; genus Oophaga; species Oophaga sylvatica. Next base: position 39,091 of record JARQOD010003303.1, on the reverse strand, counting down.
AATTCTTTGAGAGGCAATGTGATTTTAGTCAGCCAATTAGGAATCTTATGAAGTGTGGGCACATCCTGTAATGCTGCGGTCATCTTAACTAATGGCATGGCTGTGATTGGCTGCTGAAATGATGTCAGAATGCACTATAAAAGGCGCCGCCTCCATTTTAGCGTCACTGTGCTGTGAACTCAGTTAGGGACAGAACGCTGCTCTGCTGACTCTGAGGGACAGTTAGATATTGCGATTTTGTGTACTGGGCTTTAGGCAGGCTAGTTTACCAACCGCTGTGTAAAGCTTCCTTTTGCCAGTGTTGTTTTAACAGCTCTGTGCAAGGTGTGTGTGAGAGTGCAGGTGACGCTGCAGTTTGCTCTGCATGCAACGCTGTCTGTAGGCATCTGCACGTGTCACTCACAGACTCTTTTTTTTTTTCTTCAGTGTAATTCTTGCTGCTCCATGCAATTTAACTATTAGTGTGACGCGCTTCCATCCGTATCCAATACATTGGTTGCAAACACTATAGAAGTAGACAAAGGAGTAGCCTTTCCCAGATTGTGGACAGTTGTGTTTCAGTGTTCACTTCAGTCTGTGTTTTTTATTTTTTGAGTGCATATCACGCTCCAGTTACTTGTTCAAGCACTGCTGCTTGTACTCTGCTGAGCGTGACTCAGTGCCTCATCCTTTTCATTTTTCTCCAATTGGTGCTTCTCCATTATATTTGAAAAAAATCTAATCTATTAGTGTGACGCGCTTCCATCCGTATCCAATACATTGGTTGCAAACACTATAGAAGTAGACAAAGGAGTAGCCTTTCCCAGATTGTGGACAGTTGTGTTTCAGTGTTCACTTCAGTCTGTGTTTTTTATTTTTTGAGTGCATATCACGCTCCAGTTACTTGTTCAAGCACTGCTGCTTGTACTCTGCTGAGCGTGTCTCAGTGCCTCATCCTTTTCATTTCTCTCCAATTGGTGCTTCTCCATTATATTTGAAAAAAATCTAATCTATTAGTGTGACGCGCTTCCATCCGTATACAATACATTGGTTGCAAACACTATAGAAGTAGACAAAGGAGTAGCCTTTCCCAGATTGTGAACAGTTGTGTTTCAGTGTTCACTTCAGTCTGTGTTTTTTATTTTTTGAGTGCATATCACGCTCCAGTTACTTGTTCAAGCACTGCTGCTTGTACTCTGCTGAGCGTGTCTCAGTGCCTCATCCTTTTCATTTCTCTCCAATTGGTGCTTCTCCATTATATTTGAAAAAATCTAATCTATTAGTGTGACGCGCTTCCATCCGTATCCAATACATTGGTTGCAAACACTATAGAAGTAGACAAAGGAGTAGCCTTTCCCAGATTGTGGACAGTTGTGTTTCAGTGTTCACTTCAGTCTGTGTTTTTTATTTTTTGAGTGCATATCACGCTCCAGTTACTTGTTCAAGCACTGCTGCGCGTGTCTCAGTGCCTCATCCTTTTCATTTCTCTCCAATTGGTGCTTCTCCATTATATTTGAAAAAAATCTAATCTATTAGTGTGACGCGCTTCCATCCGTATCCAATACATTGGTTGCAAACACTATAGAAGTAGACAAAGGAGTAGCCTTTCCCAGATTGTGGACAGTTGTGTTTCAGTGTTCACTTCAGTCTGTGTTTTTTATTTTTTAAGTGCATATCACGCTCCAGTTACTTGTTCAAGCACTGCTGCTTGTACTCTGCTGAGCGTGTCTCAGTGCCTCATCCTTTTCATTTCTCTCCAATTGGTGCTTCTCCATTATATTTGAAAAAAATCTAATCTATTAGTGTGACGCGCTTCCATCCGTATACAATACATTGGTTGCAAACACTATAGAAGTACAGAAAGGAGCCTTTCACAGATAGTGAACAGTTGTCTGCAGTGTTCACTGCAGTCTCTGAGGAATAACCACACTTAGGCCTTATAACTTTTCTGACTTTCTTTATCAATCTACCAAGATGAAGAAGGCAGGGAGTAAGGCACGTGGTCGTGGCCGTGGAGTTTCAGCAGGGAGAGGACGTGGGGATTCTGTGGCTGCTGCCGCACCCAGTGACACAGCATCCACCAGTTTTCCCCGTGAGCGTTCCTTTATGCGCACTTTTGTAGGAGCTCAGCGTACCCCCCTGCTGCGGGAAGAACAAATTGAAGCCGTTGTTGGTTGGATGGCAGCCAATACATCGACTTCAATTCCTTCCACCTCCTCTCAGGACCACAGCACTGTTGAACAACCATCTGTCTCTTCACCGCCTGCCAAATTGCCCAGGCAGTCAGAGAGTTCTGAACTGGAGCCAGCTGAGTCTCTGCTTCTGTTCTCAGAATCTGTTGGCTTGCAAACAGGGGCCCAGCCAAGCAGCATTCTGGAATGTGAAGAAGAGGCAGTATGCAGTGATGCGCAACAGCTGTGTCTCTCTGAATTTGAAGAGGCGGGTGAGCCAGTGCCGATGGTCAGCACACCGCAGAACGCATCTGATGATGATGAGACTCAGGTGCCATTTTCTGTTGAGCATGGTGCTGGCCAGACCACCCAACAGCAGCAGGTGTTGGAAGAGGGTAGTGGTGGAGATGATGAGGTCCAAGACCCAACATGGCGTGAGGAACAGGAAGGTGGTGGTAGCAGCTCTGAGGAAGAGATTGCCCCAACGGTCCAAACAGTAGGGAGAGTTAGGCTGCAGACTCGGTTGCCTGTAGCCTCCAGTTTGGCACCCGTTTGTAGCAGTTCTCTTCCAACAGCCAAAACGGGCGCTCCCAGGACTTGCACTGCATGGTCCTTTTTTGACACACTTGCAGATGATATTTGCTATGTCAAATGCAAGCTGTGTAATCAAAAAGTAAAAAGAGGTAAAAATGTCAGTAACCTTAATACCACAAATATGTGGAAACATGTGCGGTCAAAGCATGTGGTTGAGTTCCAAAGACACACTGGAGATGTAGGCCAAACTACAGCAGCACCTACATCTTCAGCTCGTGTTGGAGCCTCTTCCTCCAGCTCACACACAGCTGGTTCTGCTTCCTCACAGGATCGCCATGGAAGAACCTCTGTCACTGTTGTCCAGAGACCCAGTGTTATTCCACCCACAGCTGCAAGTTCCCTGTCATCCTCACACTCCCAGGCCACAAAACAGCCATCGGTAGCACAGGCATGGGATAAAAGACGGCCATACTCGGCAAACCATCCACGAGCACAGGCTCTGAATGCTGGCATTACAAAACTCCTGTCCCTTGAAATGCTGTCATTCAGGCTGGTGGAGACTGACAGTTTCCGTAACTTAATGGCATTGGCAGTCCCACAATACAATGTGCCCAGCCGATTTTATTTCAGCAGCAAGCCGTCCCTGCTCTGCAAAAGCATGTTGAGGGAAAAATTAAACATGCGCTACTAAACGCCGTCAGTAGCAAGGTCCACCTGACCACCGATGCGTGGACCAGTACCCATGGCCAGGGACGATACCTTTCCCTCACTGCCCATTGGGTCAATGTTGTGGAGCCGGGTACAGATCTTGCGAGTGGCGCTGTACGTGTTCTGCCAACTCCAAGGATTGCAGGAATCAAGTCTGTCCACATTGACTCCTCCTCCTACTCCAGTTCCTCAGAATCATCGCTGCAGGAGCCGTCACGGTCTACCTCCACATGGACCCGTGAATGCTTACCTGATGCGACCGATATGAGCACAGCCGTGGCCAAACGTCAACAGGCCGTCCTGAAATTAATTTCCATGGGGAATCGAAGCCTCACAGCGCAGGAGGTCTGGAATGCCATCAAGCAGGAGAGCGACGTGTGGTTTTTGCCAGCGAATCTCCAGCCAGGCTTGGTAGTGTGTGACAATGGCCGAAATCTGGTGGCAGCTCTAGGCCTTGGCAACCTCACTCACATACCATGTCTGGCACATATGCTCAACTTGGTCGTGCAGAGTTTTTTGAGGGACTATCCGGATCTTGATGCACTGCTGCACAAGGTCCGCCTAGAGTGCGCTCACTTGCGACGTTCCAGCATGGCCAGATCGCGCATTGCAGCTCTGCAACGCAGATTTCGCCTTCCTGAACATCGCATCATATGTGACGTACCCACCAGGTGGAATTCCACGTTACATATGTTGGAGCGGTTGTGTGAGCAGCAGCCAGCAGTAATGGAGTATCAGCTGCATCAGGCGCAATCAACTCGCAATTTGCGCCGTTCACACTTCACCACTACTGAGTGGGCCTCTATGAAGGACATCTGCCACGTTTTGCGTCCGTTTGATGAGTCAACGCGGATGGCGAGTGCAGATGATGCACTAGTCAGCCTGACTGTCCCCCTTATCTGCCTGCTTCAAAAAACACTGCAAGCACTAAGGGATGAGGTTTTGGAAGAGGTGGAGGATGAGGAGTCACAAATTCCATCACCTTCAAGACAGTCAGCGCAACGTGGTTCCTCACAAAGGGCTGGGCAGGCTCACTTTGTGAGGAGGATGAGGAGGAGTCAATGGAGGAGGAAGACATCGCTCCAGAGGGAGGTACACAACGCTCTAGTCAGTATGTAGAGCGAGGGTGGGGTGATGCAGAGCAGGCAGAGATGACGCCTCTTGCAGGGGACAGCGTTTGTTGGCCAGTTGGGAGTCTGCAGCACATGGTTGATTTCATGCTGCAGTGCCTGAGAAACGACCGCCGCATCGCCCACATTCTCACCACGTCTGATTATTGGGTGTACACCCTCCTAGTGTCATGGGTGTATCGCCACAAGGATCGTCGCGATTACACACTCTGACTTCTCACAGCTGAGTTGCTGTTTCTTTGTGTTTGGTAATGAGGGAGTTAATTTTACCTAGCTCTTTGCTAAGACTAGGTCCAGCCTCGCCCGGCTGCTTTTGATTATGTTCTAATTAGATTCCTTCATATACCTGCCAGTCTGCTTGTTAGATGCCGGTGAAAGCATTCATGTAGTCTAGCAGACTGGATCGGTTCTGAGAATATTTAAGCTAAGAGTTCCTTAGTTGTTTTTACTCTTACAGCTTATAGTTTATCTCTGAGACCTTAGGTGTTCCTACTGTGTGTGAGTGTTGTATGTAAGACTTTATTTACTTTATTTCTTGTCTGTCTTGTATGTCTTTCTGTTCCTTAACCGTTACCTGTTCATTCCCTTTGGTGGTAATCAGGGTCCTTCTTAGGACTAGATTACAGTTGGCAGGGATTGATAGGAGACAGGGTTTACGTTGGTGGCCTGGACCTCTGTACCTTTAACAGTACCTCCAGGTAGAGGGATTAGTTAGGACCCCAGTGTAGGGTCAGCATAGACCCCGGTCACCCTCTAGCCGGAGACAGCGTATAACGGATTCCGTATTGACCCACTGGACATTCTGTCAGGTAATTCTATGTTATCATATATCTATGCGCATGTTATATAGTATGTTGCCCATTTGATATAGATTACTTACATCACATATATATATATCTGCTATACAGCGTGACATTTTCACCGGCCCTACTAAAGATTCTCTCCAGCTGTCATGGATCCAGTAGCCCAGCTGGCCCGGCAGTTGCAGGGGTTGTCCATGGAGTTTGCAGACATTAAGTCCAAGGTTTTGTTCCCCCCGGAGCAAACCAGATCTGAACCTAAGGTTGCTCTCCCGGACAGGTTCACTGGTGGGCGGGACAAATTTTTTACTTTCCGGGAGGCATGTAAATTGTACTTTCGGCTGCGGCCTCGGTCATCTGGGAGTGAAGAGCAGAGGGTGGGAATTGTTATCTCGCTCTTACAAGGGGACCCTCAATCTTGGGCATTCTCTATTCCTCCAGGCTCCCCAGATCTCCAGTCAGTGGATCGATTTTTTACTGCCCTGGGTCTGGTATATGATGATCCGGATCGAGTTTCCCTTGCTGAAACAAAGTTACGTAAAATACGGCAAGGAAATCGTCCAGCGGAGGAATATTCTTCTGAGTTCCGTAGATGGGCAACAGATACTCAGTGGAATGACCCAGCTCTTAGGAGCCAGTTTTGTCAAGGGTTGTCTGACAAATTAAAAGATGTGTTGGCTCAGTATGATTCTCCTCCATCACTGGAGGCTGCTATGGCCCTCGCTATTCGCATGGATAGACGAATTCGGGGAAGACGCGAGGTAACTCCGCCTCCCGTGATGACTCCACCTACTACTAAAGTCCCTTATACTGAGGTTCCCCTGGTCTGTTCTGAGGAACCCATGCAGTTGGGAGGGACATCTTTTTGTAGGAGGGAATTGGCGGTGCACCGCAAGACTAGAAGGTGTTTCTTTTGCGGGAGAGAGGGACATTTTGTTGGGGGGTGTCCATCCCGGGCCTCTTTGAGCAAAGGAGTTAACCTGGGAGTGTGTATTTCGTCCCCAAATCCCTCTCAGTTTCTCGTGCCTGCGGAGGTGGTGATTGGTACTAGAACTGAGAGGATTTCTGTTTTTCTTGATAGTGGGTCCGGGGCTAATCTGGTGGACGCTCGGTTTGCCCAGGTGCATGGTATGCAACTGAGTGTATTGGCCAAACCGGTCCCTATAGTCTCTATTGATTCTAGACCTCTCGGTCAAGGTAGCTTGGTACAAGCTGTTCATAACATAGATCTTCGAGTAGGGGCAAGACATAAAGAGCAATTGTCTTGTTATGTGTTGGAGGGTCTACCTACTCCTATTGTGTTGGGACTTCCTTGGTTGGCTAAACATAACCCAGTGATTGATTGGCAATCCGGAAAGATAAGCCAGTGGGGTGAATTTTGCAGGAATAACTGCATGAGCACGGTCATCGGTGCGGTTGTGCCTAGGACTTTGTCTCCTTTCTGGAGGACTTTGGGCAGATGTTCTCAGAGGAGGGGTGTAAAGAGTTACCTCCTCATCGCGCATATGACTGCTCAATAAAGTTGCTTCCTGATGCCTTATCTCGTACTTTCCCAGGGGCCGGGAAGACGGATGATCCGGTTCCTATTCCTCAGGAGGGAGTTGTAGTGTCAGCTGTATGCTCTGAGCTTGAGGGGGAGGTATTGGGGGCTCAGGGGGACGCCCCGGTGGGACTTCCAGGGAGACTGATAGTTCCAGATCGGTTAAGACTGAAGGTTACGGGGAACCGTTACAAACGGATGGCTGATAGGGGGAGAGTTTCTGGTCTAGATCTGAAGGTGAACGATCTAGTTTGGTTGTCTACCAGGAATATAAAACTTAAAGTTTCCTCCTGGAGGTTGGGTCCCAGATTCATCGGGCCGTACAGGATCAGTTCCATAATTAATCCTGTGGCATTTCGTCTGGACCTCCCTCCTACGTTTAAAATTCATAATGTGTTTCACAAGTCATTACTTAAAAAGTATGTGGCACCAGTCATACCATCACCTCTACCTCCTCCTTCAGTGGTGGTCAATGATAACGTGGAATTTCATGGGTCGAAAATCATTGACTCACGTCTCAGTCGCCGATCCCTTCAGTACTTGGTTCATTGGAGGGGGTATGGTCCTGTGGAGAGGACGTGGGTCCCTGCGTCTGATGTTAACGCAGATCGATTGGTTCGGACCTTTCACACAACTCACCCGGGCAGACCTGGCCCTGAGGGTCCGGAGTCCCCTCGTAGAGGGGGGGGGTACTGTCATGGGTGTATCGCCACAAGGATCGTCGCGATTACACACTCTGACTTCTCACAGCTGAGTTGCTGTTTCTTTGTGTTTGGTAATGAGGGAGTTAATTTTACCTAGCTCTTTGCTAAGACTAGGTCCAGCCTCGCCCGGCTGCTTTTGATTATGTTCTAATTAGATTCCTTCATATACCTGCCAGTCTGCTTGTTAGATGCCGGTGAAAGCATTCATGTAGTCTAGCAGACTGGATCGGTTCTGAGAATATTTAAGCTAAGAGTTCCTTAGTTGTTTTTACTCTTACAGCTTATAGTTTATCTCTGAGACCTTAGGTGTTCCTACTGTGTGTGAGTGTTGTATGTAAGACTTTATTTACTTTATTTCTTGTCTGTCTTGTATGTCTTTCTGTTCCTTAACCGTTACCTGTTCATTCCCTTTGGTGGTAATCAGGGTCCTTCTTAGGACTAGATTACAGTTGGCAGGGATTGATAGGAGACAGGGTTTACGCTGGTGGCCTGGACCTCTGTACCTTTAACAGTACCTCCAGGTAGAGGGATTAGTTAGGACCCCAGTGTAGGGTCAGCATAGACCCCGGTCACCCTCTAGCCGGAGACAGCGTATAACGGATTCCGTATTGACCCACTGGACATTCTGTCAGGTAATTCTATGTTATCATATATCTATGCGCATGTTATATAGTATGTTGCCCATTTGATATAGATTACTTACATCACATATATATATATCTGCTATACAGCGTGACATTTTCACCGGCCCTACTAAAGATTCTCTCCAGCTGTCATGGATCCAGTAGCCCAGCTGGCCCGGCAGTTGCAGGGGTTGTCCATGGAGTTTGCAGACATTAAGTCCAAGGTTTTGTTCCCCCCGGAGCAAACCAGATCTGAACCTAAGGTTGCTCTCCCGGACAGGTTCACTGGTGGGCGGGACAAATTTTTTACTTTCCGGGAGGCATGTAAATTGTACTTTCGGCTGCGGCCTCGGTCATCTGGGAGTGAAGAGCAGAGGGTGGGAATTGTTATCTCGCTCTTACAAGGGGACCCTCAATCTTGGGCATTCTCTATTCCTCCAGGCTCCCCAGATCTCCAGTCAGTGGATCGATTTTTTACTGCCCTGGGTCTGGTATATGATGATCCGGATCGAGTTTCCCTTGCTGAAACAAAGTTACGTAAAATACGGCAAGGAAATCGTCCAGCGGAGGAATATTCTTCTGAGTTCCGTAGATGGGCAACAGATACTCAGTGGAATGACCCAGCTCTTAGGAGCCAGTTTTGTCAAGGGTTGTCTGACAAATTAAAAGATGTGTTGGCTCAGTATGATTCTCCTCCATCACTGGAGGCTGCTATGGCCCTCGCTATTCGCATGGATAGACGAATTCGGGGAAGACGCGAGGTAACTCCGCCTCCCGTGATGACTCCACCTACTACTAAAGTCCCTTATACTGAGGTTCCCCTGGTCTGTTCTGAGGAACCCATGCAGTTGGGAGGGACATCTTTTTGTAGGAGGGAATTGGCGGTGCACCGCAAGACTAGAAGGTGTTTCTTTTGCGGGAGAGAGGGACATTTTGTTGGGGGGTGTCCATCCCGGGCCTCTTTGAGCAAAGGAGTTAACCTGGGAGTGTGTATTTCGTCCCCAAATCCCTCTCAGTTTCTCGTGCCTGCGGAGGTGGTGATTGGTACTAGAACTGAGAGGATTTCTGTTTTTCTTGATAGTGGGTCCGGGCTAATCTGGTGGACGCTCGGTTTGCCCAGGTGCATGGTATGCAACTGAGTGTATTGGCCAAACCGGTCCCTATAGTCTCTATTGATTCTAGACCTCTCGGTCAAGGTAGCTTGGTACAAGCTGTTCATAACATAGATCTTCGAGTAGGGGCAAGACATAAAGAGCAATTGTCTTGTTATGTGTTGGAGGGTCTACCTACTCCTATTGTGTTGGGACTTCCTTGGTTGGCTAAACATAACCCAGTGATTGATTGGCAATCCGGAAAGATAAGCCAGTGGGGTGAATTTTGCAGGAATAACTGCATGAGCACGGTCATCGGTGCGGTTGTGCCTAGGACTTTGTCTCCTTTTCTGGAGGACTTTGGGCAGATGTTCTCAGAGGAGGGGTGTAAAGAGTTACCTCCTCATCGCGCATATGACTGCTCAATAAAGTTGCTTCCTGATGCCTTATCTCGTACTTTCCCAGGGGCCGGGAAGACGGATGATCCGGTTCCTATTCCTCAGGAGGGAGTTGTAGTGTCAGCTGTATGCTCTGAGCTTGAGGGGGAGGTATTGGGGGCTCAGGGGGACGCCCCGGTGGGACTTCCAGGGAGACTGATAGTTCCAGATCGGTTAAGACTGAAGGTTACGGGGAACCGTTACAAACGGATGGCTGATAGGGGGAGAGTTTCTGGTCTAGATCTGAAGGTGAACGATCTAGTTTGGTTGTCTACCAGGAATATAAAACTTAAAGTTTCCTCCTGGAGGTTGGGTCCCAGATTCATCGGGCCGTACAGGATCAGTTCCATAATTAATCCTGTGGCATTTCGTCTGGACCTCCCTCCTACGTTTAAAATTCATAATGTGTTTCACAAGTCATTACTTAAAAAGTATGTGGCACCAGTCATACCATCACCTCTACCTCCTCCTTCAGTGGTGGTCAATGATAACGTGGAATTTCATGGGTCGAAAATCATTGACTCACGTCTCAGTCGCCGATCCCTTCAGTACTTGGTTCATTGGAGGGGGTATGGTCCTGTGGAGAGGACGTGGGTCCCTGCGTCTGATGTTAACGCAGATCGATTGGTTCGGACCTTTCACACAACTCACCCGGGCAGACCTGGCCCTGAGGGTCCGGAGTCCCCTCGTAGAGGGGGGGGGGTACTGTCATGGGTGTATCGCCACAAGGATCGTCGCGATTACACACTCTGACTTCTCACAGCTGAGTTGCTGTTTCTTTGTGTTTGGTAATGAGGGAGTTAATTTTACCTAGCTCTTTGCTAAGACTAGGTCCAGCCTCGCCCGGCTGCTTTTGATTATGTTCTAATTAGATTCCTTCATATACCTGCCAGTCTGCTTGTTAGATGCCGGTGAAAGCATTCATGTAGTCTAGCAGACTGGATCGGTTCTGAGAATATTTAAGCTAAGAGTTCCTTAGTTGTTTTTACTCTTACAGCTTATAGTTTATCTCTGAGACCTTAGGTGTTCCTACTGTGTGTGAGTGTTGTATGTAAGACTTTATTTACTTTATTTCTTGTCTGTCTTGTATGTCTTTCTGTTCCTTAACCGTTACCTGTTCATTCCCTTTGGTGGTAATCAGGGTCCTTCTTAGGACTAGATTACAGTTGGCAGGGATTGATAGGAGACAGGGTTTACGCTGGTGGCCTGGACCTCTGTACCTTTAACAGTACCTCCAGGTAGAGGGATTAGTTAGGACCCCAGTGTAGGGTCAGCATAGACCCCGGTCACCCTCTAGCCGGAGACAGCGTATAACGGATTCCGTATTGACCCACTGGACATTCTGTCAGGTAATTCTATGTTATCATATATCTATGCGCATGTTATATAGTATGTTGCCCATTTGATATAGATTACTTACATCACATATATATATATCTGCTATACAGCGTGACACCTAGACCCTCGCTACCGGGACAACTTACAAAGCCTCATCACACCGTTGAACCGGGAGCGTAAAATGCGGGAGTACCAAGACACACTGGTGCAATCCATAATGTTCTCCATTCCAGCCGAGAGCACTGCTGCTGCTACTGCTTTACAAAGCAGCTCTGTGCGTCGAGGCAGTGGAGACAGCTCTGCAACAAGAGGGAGCACAAGCAGCGCCTCTGCACAGGGCAAGACCAGTATGTTCCAAATGTTGCGAAGTTTTGTGGCAGCGCCTCAAATGTCTACACCATCCGAGACGGCTCCAGTCAGCAGGAGGCAACGTTTCCGTAAGATGGTGACAGACTACATGTCTTTCCCTCTCAGTGTACTCCCAGATGGCTCTTCCCCATTCAAGTTTTGGGTCTCTAAGCTGGATACATGGCCAGAGCTTAGCCAGTATGCATTGGAGGTGCTGGCTTGCCCTTCTGCCAGTGTATTATCGGAGCGCGTCTTTAGTGCTGCAGGTGGTGTACTAACAGACCGTCGCATGCGACTATCCTCCAATAATGTAGACCGGCTTACTTTTCTGAAAATGAACAAGGCATGGATCTCGCCAGAATTTGTCTGACCGTTTTCAGATTAAATAACTGGTTCGCAACGTTATCCATGTCTCCTGTTATGTTCATCTTTCTACCACCTGAACTCTACTCCCTGGGCTACAACACTGGCAGTTGCTGCTCAGAAGTGTCGTGTCCACAGACCAATACACAAGCTATAGTGTTACTGGCGTTCAGTAATGTCAGCTGTTCCCTGCTGTGTGAACGGCAAAAAGTCATGCTGCCTCCACCCTGTTGTCTTCTCATCCCTGGGCTTCAACACCGCCAGTTGTTGCTCGGAAGTGTCATTGGCACGGGTACTCACTCCTGCCCAGACTGGTTACAGCACGCCATCTGTTTCCTGTCAGTGTAAACGTCACTTAGCCTCCAATAAGTTGTCCTGTCGTGTTGCGGTCGGGTTAGCCGACTCTATGGTGCTTGGAGTTTAGGTGCTTCCTATGTGTGCTGCGAGATATGCAAATAAAGGCTGTTTCCGTTGTGACAATAGGACAATCACCCACTGTAGTACTGTGGGATTCGGTAACTGCGGCCGGCTCGCGGCCTGTCAACTTAAATTTCCATGGGTACCTTCTGCTACCCGTCCGGGTTCCAGTACCGTCAGATGGTTTCCCCCAGTGCCCTTTTCCCTAGGTGCCCCCTCCGGTTCCGAGTTCCGCAAATTGCTGGGCCTGGTGTGTTTGGACACGGTTTCCCCCTGTTTTGTAACCTGTCCCCGAACGTCGCTGGTCCTCGGTTGTGCCATTGGCTTTTTCCCTTTTGCGCCCTCCGGGTTCCCCGCCGTCACTGGTCCTCGTTACTTGATTGGCTTTGTACCTTCTGCTAAACCCCTCCCGGGTTTCCGTCCGTAAACTGGTTCTCCGCAGGCCTTTTGGGCCCGGGGCCTCCTCTCGGTATCCCGGTTTGCAACGTTTTGGTCCTTGGGGGTGCTTTGGAGACAGGACCTCCTGTTAAACCGGGTTCCCGTACATCGCTGGTCAAGGTTGGCTACAAATACAAGAAAAACAAGAGACACAAGAACAAAAAGCAGAGTCTAAAAAAAGAAGAAAATGAAGTATAAAACCAAAGAAGAGCAAATATATGCTTAAATTTAAACGAGAAAACTAAGCAGTGTATGGGGGTGGTCGTTCCTCCCTTTGGGGCCCTGGTAAATGCCCGATGCTGCAGGCTAAATGAACAGGACAAAATGTTGTAAATT
>JARQOD010003303.1:0-26034 GCA_033576555.1 Oophaga sylvatica | reverse complement strand
TCTGCAATCCAAAACGTTATTACTTCCTTTCCAAGCCCTGCCGTGCGCCCAAATAGTTTCCCCCCACATATGGGGTATCAGCGTACTCATGGACAAATTGGGCAACAACTTTTGGGGTCCAATTTCCTTGGGAAAAATCAAAAATTTGGGACTAAAAATTCATTTTTGTGGAAAATTGTTTTTTTTTCACACCCAGGCATTATAAACTTTTGTGAAAGACTTGGGGGTTCAAAGTGCTCACATCAGATCTAGATAAGTTCCATAGGGGGTCTAGTTTCCAAAATGGTGTCACTTGTGGGGGTTTCCACTGTTTAGGTGCATCAGGGGCTCTCCAAACGCGACATGGCATACAATCTCAATTCCAGCCAATTTTGGTTTGAAAAAGTCAAACGGCGCTCCTTCCCTTACGAGCTCTGCCGTGTGCCCAAACAGTGGTTTTCCCCACATATGGGGTATTGGCATACTCAGGAGAAATTGCACAACAACTTTATCTGTTCATTTTCTCCTTTTACCCTTGTGAAAATAAAAAAAAGTTTGTAAAAGATCATTTTTGTGACTAAAAAGTTAATTGTTTATTTTTTCCTTCCACGTTGCTTCAGCTCCTGTGAAGCACCTGAAGGGTTAATAAACTTCTTGAATGTGGTTTTGAGTACCTTGAGGGGTGCAGTTTTTAGAATGGTGTCACTTTTGGGTATTTTCTGCTATATAGACCCTTCAAAGTGACTTCAAATGTGAGGTGGTCCCTAAAAAAAATGGCTTTGAAAATTTTGTTGTAAAAATGAGAAATCGTTGGTCAACTTTTAACCCTTATAATTTCCTAACAAAAAAAATTTTGGTTCCAAATTTGTGCTGATGTAAAGTAGACATGTGTAAAATGTTATTTATTAACTATTTTGTGTGACATATTTCTCTGTTTTAAGGGAATAAAAATTAAAAGTTTGAAAATTGCAAAATTTTCAAAATTTTCGCCATATTTGCATTTTTTTCAAAAATAAATGCAAATTATATCGAAGAAATGTTACCACTATCATGAAGTACAATATTTCACGAAAAAACAGTCTCAGTATCGCGAAGATCCGTTGAAGCGTTCCAGAGTTATAACCTCATAAAGAGACAGTGGTCAGAATTGTAAAAATTGGCCCGATCATTATCGTGCAAACCACCCTTGGGGGTGAAGGGGTTAAAAATTCAAAATCACCGTATATATTTAAGGAGGCAGACAATTACGCAACAATCTCTGTCTCCATTACACAAGAATCTAAAAAGCTTAAAAAGGCCACTGTATCATTCATAAACCAGGACTTTTGGCTAAGATCAAGTGTATTATCTTTCCAAAAGGTGGCCTGCTCCTACCAGTCGTGTACATTCCTACACAATACACAGTGGGTTGTTGCACTTGCTAGTACGCCAGGTGGCTCATGTATCCATCAGGTGGAAAGAATGGCCCCCAGGATCAAATTCAGTAGGCTGTGTAAGTGTGAGGGCTTAGGTTGCAATGTGCCCCAGGAGTTGGTTGCCCTGGTGGGATTCTGAGCTTGCTTTGAGTCACATCCTGGGAAAGTCTTGGACTCGGTAGCAATCCAGCACTTGGCCTTTCAGACTTTCTTCAGTAACCCCACCCCCCCATTCCTGGCCTTCTGGTCATGATGGGTAATTTTTTTAAACCATAGACATAGACTCCCAGTCCTGGTATGACTCGAATTTGAACCAGACCTCTAAGATGCAGGTCATGGTGTATAGCTTTATCTCGGCTATCTCTCAAATACTTAAATTCAAAGAGGATGAGGCTCCTTAGACCTTCAGGATGCGTACCTTCACATCCCTATTTGTCAGCGACACCAGCGATTTCTTCTGATTGCGATCCAGGATGATCATTATTAATTCACAGCCATCCCCTTTGGTCTGGCCTCTACCCCCAGGGTCTTCACGAAGAGAATGCCGGCGGTCATGGCCATTGTTCGCTCCAGGGGGATTATCATAATCCCTTACCTGCACGACCTGGTAATCAAAGACTCATCCCTCCGAGACTGTGCTCAGAGTCTTCAAGTCACTCTGGACACCTTGATGCGTCTCGCTGGATCATCAACCCAGAGAAGTAGTCTCTAACCTCTTCTCAGCATCTGACCTTCCTGGGCCTGGAATTCCACACATATTTGTAATGGCTGGTGTTCCTCCTGAGGGACAATTTCTCACTTCTCTGCAAGGGAGTCCGATCCATTTTGGTCTTCATGTCTTCATGTCCCAGAAAGGTCCCCAAAATTCAGAGAGAGCAGGAGCAGGATATTCCTGTTGACATATTAATATGTATATTTGAAGCTGTTGAAATGTAGGATAATTTCATGGGGGAACAAGGACACCAACCTTTAGGGCAGGAGATACCTGGTATGGGAGAAGTGGGCATTGCAGACCTGATAAATCTTGTTTATCCGTGCTATAACCTGCATAAAATTGATGACCAAAACTACAATTTATGTTGTCAATGTATGCCTACAAGTAATCAGCCAAACCCCATAACAGCAGCAGCAGGCCGTGTTTGGCCATCATGTCCAATGGCACCCACTTTTCAGGCTTGTGTTACTTTTGGCAATTGTCCAGCTACCATGTTTGATACTTCGACCTACTATGGTCCATCGGGCAGTAACCTTTATACTTTTTAAACGCAACGTGGCAATAGGTTTGTAACACAATTCTTAATGTTTTAGGTATATAGAAAACTTTATTCATGTTTTAAAGAACATTTATGGCTAGAGTTTCAAAATTAAAAATTAAATTCTTACCTTAGACCTATGAAACCTTTCGAAAGATAGTGTTAATTTTTTTTGTTGGTAAATCTTTGTATTGTTCACAAGCATATTTCCATCTAAATCTCATACTGTTTTGCCTCATAAAAGGCATATTTAGTATAGTTAAAATATTCTAAATCTCCTTATATAATTCATGAGGCGGACAATCTCGCTGAAAGGCTCAGTATGGATTACACAAGAATCTCACAATTTGTTTGATGGAGGAGGGGGGGGGGAGCAGCCCAGATAGGGAGGTTGCAAGAATGCCATATGTTCAGGTGTAAAATGTACGTAAAGCAGCAGCAAATTGTTTAAGTCGAGAAGTCATAGTAAAAGCAGGACCAAAAAAGGGCTACTGTATGAGGTATATATTTGTTATGGAAATTTAATTAGGATAAATCTATCCTGCAGTGTTTGCTGCTACTGTTCCCAAATGTCTTTTTGAGCTGCTCAAACGAAATTAGGACTGTCCACACGGAAGTGTCAGTATAACAGTTCGTCAAGACCAACAGTTTATTATTCATTCAAGGTTTTATACGTTTACAAAAAGGGGCTGGTTAGTCAATTAGCATACAATTAAAAGCTGCTAGGTTATTGGCTGTTTTAGTATAAGTATGATAATTATGATAAAAGGGCTGAAGTTGCAGATTTATTGTTCTTTGACCCAGTTTTCCTACGTGGCTAGTAAAGAAAATAATAGATATCTTCTGTCCTTGTTTCCATTTTTCTGTGTCCTTGATAAAAAGTCCCTATGAGCTATAGCCAGGGTCGTCTTAAGCAACTGATTATAGCTAGCATCAGCTTTTGCATAGATATGCTGAGCACAGGATTTTTAGCAAGTGAGATCTATCTAACTGTAAATGCATATATATGAATATACATTGAATACATGGAATACATATATATTTCCATGACAGTCCCCCCTTAGATACCACTTGCCCTAAAAACCTGCTCCTGTCCCAAAGCGCTGCAACTCTTTTGTGCTGCTGATGGGCTGGCACATGCCTAACACATGCACCCCTCATCGATGCAGGCTTTTTGCAAATGGGCGGTCAGGAGATCTGTCCCTAGCAGGGGTTCATGTGTTTGAAATCATAGTCTCTTTATTTAACTGCATGTTCAGAAAAACGTATGTATTCTTCGTCAGGTTGGTCATCTGTCTGGTCAGTCAGAGCATCCATGACATCCTTCATGGCTTAGGTGTCTCTTCTGGTACGGGAGCTTCCTTGCAATGCGATATGTGGATCCAAGCAGGCTTTCCCTCTAGTTTCACAGAGGTTGGTGTCATCTGGGCTCTTGGACAGAACCATCAAATTTGGATCGAGTGTTCTCATTTCCACCTTTTTCACCAACACCCAGTCTCCTGGCTTCAAGGAGTGCGTACCGGACACTGAGTCTGGATCTGGCAGTGAAGAGAAAAACTCGAGAATGGACATTAGTTTTTGACCATTCAATTACATAAGCAAACAAGATATCATTTTGCATATTCTGCTGCTGAGGAAAAATGCACCAAACTTGGACTAGACCAAAACAAAATTTGTATGGTGACAGCTTTTCTGGGTCTCTGGAGTGTGCCTTACGCTAAACAGTGCAATTGGAGTGTGTCATGCCATGGTTTGCGTGTCTCTTGGCAATTTCAGCATCCTATATCTTAAGTGTTCCGTTCAGTCTTTCTACCTTCCCACTGCTCTGGGGTGGTAAGGAGTGTGTAGCCTAAATCTGACACTACTGCTAAACCAGATCTCTTGTGTCAGATTTGCTGTGAATGCGGGTCCCTGATCACTCTCTATCACTTCTGGAACCCCGTATCTGCACACTATTTTCCGAAAGTAGCTTCTTTGCAGTAGTCTTTGCTGACTGGGAACGCTTCTGTCCATCTTGAAAACACTTCTTTGACCACAACGACGTATTTGAATCCTCCACTTGGCGACATCTGGATGTGGTCTATCTGGATTCTCTGGAGCTGGTAGAGTGGTCTTGCCAGATAAGGTGAGGGG
This sequence comes from Oophaga sylvatica, assembly GCA_033576555.1. NCBI lineage: Eukaryota > Metazoa > Chordata > Amphibia > Anura > Dendrobatidae > Oophaga > Oophaga sylvatica. Next base: position 21,254 of record JARQOD010003303.1, on the reverse strand, counting down.
GACTTTCTTCCACACGTCCAGGCTTGCATTTGCCGCAGTTCAGACAGCTGCTGGTGAATTTGGCTGTTAGTGTTATGTTACGTGTAGCTGAGTGAGATGCAGTAAAAAAGGAAATACACCAGAGCAGTTGGAAACTATGAGATTGCAGTACCCTGACTAACCACCGCAACTAGAGGCAGCCGTGGAGCGTTCCTACGATGGTCCTAGACGCCTCGTCACAGCCTGAGAACTAACTACACCTAAAGACAGAACAGAAAGCTATCTGCCCCGGAGCAGAACCCCAAGATAATAGAAAGCCCCAAACATGTAATGGCGGTTAGACAAGAGAAATACGACACAGAAAGAAATAGTATGAGCAAACGCTGGCCCAAACTATCTAAATAAAAAGGAAGGAAGGTACTTACTGCAATCCCAGAAAACCTGAAAAACACCAACTTACTATTTCAAAATCACCTGAGATCACACGACCTCTACCACCTAAATTAGTTCTCTGTGTAACAAAAACAGCAGCACTGAAAAAACTGCAAAGCAAAATACAAAACACAGTGGCTGACCAAACTGAGAGGCAAAAGCCCCGAGGGGACCCAGAAGGCCCCCACAGAAGTGCAGGACAAATGCAAAATATAGCAAAAACACACAATAAGAATTGTCTTATCTGAAGCAGGAGATGCAGACACGACACAGCAGCTACAAGGAAACTGAAAGAAGGATTCAGACCAGAACAATTGATCACCGCAACCCTGATGGGAAAATGATCCCTAAATAAGACCAATCAGTAACACCTGATTCCCAATCCTCACTAGTACCGCTTGTAACCACCAGAGGGAGCCTCTGCTCAAACTCACTCAAACCCATTCACAACAGTTAGGGTGGAGATCCCTGAAGCGAACCAGTAAGCACCAATCAGATCATTCATCTGTGTCTTTGATATGTGGGTGGGTCCATGTGCCCATTGGACCACCATAGGGTGCATACTTTGTGGTAGACAGGGTTTGGAGTCCATTGTAGATAGCCTTCCTTCTTCATGTGTTGCTTTTTTCGCATTCAGCTCTTCTTCTCCTTTTGGAGCTTGGTAATGCAACTTCTTGAGCAGATCCCAGGACGTTTTTTGTCAGATTTCTTGTCTTCAGTCGTCATGTAGTAGCCGTCCGGCCCTACGACCTCTCCCACTTCTCCATGTTGTCTTCCTTTGGCAGCTTCTTCGGCTGCCTTGTCCGCCATGTTATTGCCTCATGCCTCTTCTGTTCTCAGTTTTCCATGCACTTTGATTTTTCAAATTGCCACCATTTTGGAAATTGGAGTACACCCAGCAGGTCCCTGAAGGCTCCATGATGCTTCACGGTTGTCCCGCTTGCTGTGATGAAGTCCCTTGCAGCCCAGATGGCCCAAAGTCGTGTGCTATGCCATGCGAGCATCTGTAGTCAGTGTAGATGTTTGCAGTCTTGCCTTCTGCCATCTGGCAGGCCTTCGTCAGCGCTATCAGTTCTGCTTCCTGGGCTGACAGGCTAGGTGACAGACTTCTGGACCACAGGATTTCTTGATTGCTGGTCACTGCACTTCCTGTGTGGAAACTTCTTCATCATCTGCAAATCTGGAGCCATCCAAGTAGAGGATAAATTCTGTAAATTTTTGTTCTGAAAAGTCCATATTGTATCCCCCCTTGGGAGTGGGAGTAGAGTGGCCGGGATGAGGACTGTAGGTCTGGAACAAAGGCGATAGAGGCGAAGATGCCTGGCGGTGGGGAGATTTATTTGGTTGAGCTTGATTGAGGATTGCCAAGATGTCATGTGGAGTGAGAGTTTCCAGTGGCTGTCCAAGAGTGATGTCAGCAGTCTTGTGCAGGAAGGCGTGTGCTGCAGATACTGCCATCAGGCAGGAGGGTGCTCCTCTTGCAACTGGATCCAAGCGGGCTGAGAGGCAGCCTAAAAGTCTCTGTTTCCCCCGTGAATCCGTGTCAGGACTCCAGTAGCATGATCTTCTTTCTGAATGAGTTGAAGGCTGCGTCCGATAGAAGGAGCGGGGTTGCGTTGATGCAAGCGCACAGAGGCTGCATTAGGACTGAGGCATCAGAGATCCAGGTTCTGCAATACGACACTAGACCAGGGAAGGCCTGCAGCATTTTCGGAGTTGTTGGGGGAGCCATCTTCTCTACAGTGGTCTTCCAGTCATTTGACAGGTGTTTCGTCTGGTGGGCAATACAGTGTCCCAGGGATGTAACTTGCTTCTGACACCTCTGAACTTTGTTCTTCCAGACCTTGCGTTGCTGTTCCTCAAGGAGCAGGGAATGGACTGTGCAGGTATCGATGTCAACCACGCAAAAGAGAAGGTCATCCACGTGTTATAGAAGAGTGACTCCTGCATATTCTGCAATCCAGTTGATGAGGATGGAGGACATTGTCTTGGTGAAACTTGAAGGACTTGTTCTGAGCACCTTGAGGCAACACTGTCCATATGCACTGCACTGGTGCGTGAAGGCAGGCAGGTCATCCAGGTGGAGGGGAACACTGAAGAAGGCACTGGCCAGGTTGATCACCGTGAATACCGTTGCAGTGATTGGGACTTTTGAGAGCAGAGTGTGCGGGTTCAGCACTGTTGGGGTTTCAAATACCGTAGCCTCTTTCACAGCCTCCAGGCCTTGCACCATTCTGAACTCAGTGGGGTTTACAGTCTTTTTCTTCACTGTGGAAAGCTGGGATTGATTCCGATGGGCGAGGCAGCCCAGTTTGGCCTTGTCCTTCACTATGCGGCAGGGGACTCTCATCTCCTGGCACAGAGCTGGTGGAAAACAAGCCGCCTACTAGGATCCACATGAGAGATGACGACCAGCTGGCTTTCTTGTTCTCCACCAAGGCAGTCACTGTGTTAGCACCTGCTCTGGTCACAGGGGGTCTTCTTGTTGGGACGTCTCCAATGGAGACATGGGTGAACTGGTTGATTGCAGGGGGCACTTCCTGGTGCTTGCAAAAGATGAACCTCTGGTGTTGGAGCCGGATGAGGTGTTGCCATTCCATGAAGTGAGTAGGGTCCTTCTTGAGTTGAATATCCTGGCCAATGTCAAAGTTCTCAGGCCGTCTTCTTAGGCGAGTTCACTTAGACCTTCAGTTGGTCAGAGACATCTTGACTCTGGGTGATAGAGTGGCTTTCTGGTACTATGTCCAGCACCTCCATTGATAGGTCTGCAGTGTGGTTGTTTGAGGATCCTGTTTCTTTTTGGGTCAGGGGTGAAGAAAGTGTCATGGTCTCATCTTCCTGGAACACTCTGGTCGCTTTCAGCTTCTGCAGTAGGTCCACTCCCAATAGGTTGAGGGTGCAGGTTTTTGACACAACAAACTGGGACATGATGGAGTGTTCTGGCTGGGTCCACACACTCAGGGGCTTCATAATCTGGAAATATCTGACTTGACCATCAATTCCCATACAGGATGCAGAAGATTCTGATAGATAGGTGAGGTTGCGGAGTTCCACAAGAAAAGATCTGACTACGCCATCCACTCTCAGGATATTGGTCCCACTGGTGGGGTTCCCTGTGGACTTGGCATGCTCCTGTCCTATGGATGGGGTTCTTCACTGCTTTCTGTATTTCTTCTTCTTCTGGGCGAAGTCAGTGTTCAGCACCGGTTCCGGAAATGACCAAACTCGCCACAGTTGAAACACTTGACGGTTCTTCTGTCCTTATAGCGTGGTTGCTCATCTTGGTCTGTGGTCACCATCAGGGGGGCTGTCTTCCGTACTCCTGGCTGGGATTCAATCCCTTTTGCGACTGTGAGCAGGGTGTCCATTGCTATTGACCTGTACTCAGGCCTAGCTACTATCAATGACTTCCTGATTGGTTCTCTCAGTCTATGCACAAAAGCCTGTGCCAACATCCGTCTGTGTGTCTGATGATGAGTAATGAGGCCCAAATCTTGAAACACTTGCATCACTCTGTAAAGGGGGATACAATATGGACTTTTCAGAACAAAAATTTACATATAAATACAATTCAGTCTGAATGCCTGAGGATTTTCACGCTACAGCCTGTAGCCAAAAACTAGCTAAAAAAAATCAAAACCAGGAAACAGATGTGACAACGTGATTAGCAGAGATGGGGGGGTCAAAAGGGGCTTTAGCCTGCAGCCAGCAGCGAATGAGATAGTGACAGAGCGCACTCTGCTCTGAGTGTAAATTTAAAGCGACAGTACCTGATACAGACAGGGACACGTACAAATGAAACAGACACCCAGGAGAATACGAATCCCTCTTTTTTATGATCTGTGACACGTACAAGCTGCTCTGGTAACTGATAACTCACCATTTGCACTGAGCATGCCAATGCTCCAGGTCTACTACCCTGAAAAACCGGTCGCCCTGCCTGGTACGCCGGCCATAGGAATCTGTAATAGCCTGTACAAAATTCCCACCCTTCACACCTGGAATACTGGGAGTGTCTCCCTCTGATGTGTGAAGGAAACTGTGGGAACTTATCCAGCAATTTTTTTTTTTTCCTGCTATACAGCTCCCAGAAGTCAGCAAGCAAAACACAGTCACCGTTCCAACTTTCTCCCGGTTCACACAAAACATGAAACACATACACAGCAGTAGCAAACACCTTATATCCCAGGGTTTTGGATAAGGGTGTTGACTTTTTACACTACCTGGGAATGCGGTGGTGACCACACCTGACCGGCAAGAGATATAAGACCTGGACTGGACACAAGGGACTTTCAGGTAAGATGACAAGATTTTCTTTCCTTACTTATGGAGCTGCGCAGTCTCCGTCCCGTGAGCCAAGGCCATGGCCAACACCTCTGTCTCTCCGGTCAGCAGGTTCCCGTGCATTTCGTCCACTGTCCCACGTTGGGCACCAGCTGTTATGGAAATTTAAATAGGATAAATCTATCCTGCAGTGTTTGCTGCTGCTGTTTCCAATTTTAGGCTAAATGTCTTTTTGAGCTGCTCAAACGAAATGAGGACTGTCCACACGGAAGTGTCAGTATAACAGTTCGTCAAGACCATCAGTTTATTATTCATTCAAGGTTTTATAGTTTACAAAAAGGGGCTGGTTAGTCAATTAGCATACAATTAAAAGCTGCTAGGTTATTGGCTGTTTTAGTATAAGTATGATAATTATGATAAAAGGGCTGAAGTTGCAGATTTATTGTTCTTTGACCCAGTTTTCCTACGTGGCTAGTAAAGAAAATAATAGATATTTTCTGTCCTTGTTTCCATTTTTCTCTGTCCTTGATAAAAAGTCCCTATGAGCTATAGCCAGGGTCGTCTTAAGCAACTGATTATAGCTAGGATCAGCTTTTGCATAGATATGCTGAGCACAGGATTTTTAGCAAGTGAGATCTATCTAACTGTAAATAATAATAATAATAATCTTTATTTATATAGTGCCATCATATTCCGCAGCACTTTACAGTTTAACAGTTTCAAGACACAAGTCATAAGTAAAAACGTTAACAATACAATAATTAAAGCAAAATAAGACGACCCTGCTCGTAAGAGCTTACAATCTACAATGAGGTGGGGGAGATACAAAGTACAGGTGTGTATATACAATGGTGCATTTACAATGATGGTCCAGCCATCTTGAGGGAGTGAGGGATGGATGGAGATAGTGTAAATGCATATATATGAATATACATTGAATACATGGAATACATATACATTTCCATGACATATTGTCTATTGAAAATATTCTAAATCTCACTAGATATTTCAGGAGGCAGATACAGACGCTCACAGGCTCGGTCTGGATTCCACAAGAATATAAAAAGATACGCAACCAAGAATGACACATGTAGGCCAATGTTCCCGGTGTCAATGATGCACTGATGTAGTCCCACTCCCCACCTTTATGAGAAATTAACAAAGAAGATCACAACTAAAGGCGTCATCTCGCAGGAATCAGTCTGTGAATATGTGGATCTCATCTGGCCTGCATGTACCAAGGATATCTGCCACCTGCGTTTCTGCCCCCAGACCAGCAGTGATACGGTGTTCTACAGCCGGCTCTATTCCTACCTGAACTGCCAAAAAAGATATGCAATTGTAAATGCCAACAACATGTAGGCCTTTATAATTCCACTTCCAACATTACAGCCAATACCTGGCAAACTTCACCCCTTAGGGGGACCAGGCCTTGAGGATGAACATCCTCATCTTTTACTGCCTGTACTTTTTACAAGCCATCCATTCAGGTCTTCATGTGCCAGGAAGGTCCCCAAAATTCAGAGAGAGCAGGATCTGGATATTCCAGTTGACATATTCATATGTATATTTGAAGATGTTGAAAGGAGGAGAATTACATGGGGGAACAAGGACTCCCACCTTTAGGGCAGGAGATAACTGGTATGGGAGAACTGAGTGGGCATTGCAGAGCTGAAAAATATGATATATCTGTGAAATAACCAGCCCAAAATTGCTGACTCAAACAATAATTTTCAGTCTAGGCCTAAAAGTAACCAGCCAAATCCCATAACAGCTGCAGCAGGCCATGTTTGGCCATCATGTCCAATGGCCCCCACTTTTCAGGCTCCTGTTATTTTTTTGCAATGATCCAGCTGCCATGTTTGATCCTTCGACCTAGTATGGTCCATCGGCCGGTAACACTTAAGGGTATGCCACACTGAACAATATCGCTAACGGGATCGCTAAAAAACGTCACTATTTAGCGATCCCGTTAGCGATGTTGTTCAGTGCGGCAGCTGCCAGCGACGAGCTTCCTGCTGTGATCTCGCTCGTCGCTGGAATCGTTCCGGACCCTATTTTCTTGTCGGCGCTCCCACTGGGTAAGTATATATCGCTAGTGTGGCACCTTTTCTTAGCGATTTAGCGGTACTTTTGTACCGCTAAAGTCGTTAAGAAGATCGCTAACGGCGATAGCGCCGTTAACTATATCGCTAAATGTGGCCGCACTTTAGCGATATAGAAACAATCCCGCTAGCGATCGCATTAGTATGCGTCGTTATCGTGATCGCTAGCGGGATTGTTTAGTGTGGCAGTACCTTTAGACTTTCGAAACGCAACGTGGCAACAGGTTTCTAACACAATTCTTTAGGTATATAGAAAAGTTTGGTCAGGGTTTCAAGAACATTTATGGCTACAGTTTAAAAAATTGACATTTTATTCTTAACACACAGACCTATTAAACCTGTCTAAAGATATTTTTCATCTTTTTCGGTTAGTTAATGTTTGTAATGTTCACAAAGCATATAAAAATCTAAATCTCAGACTGTTTTGCCACACACAAGGTATATAGTATACTTAAAATATTATAAATCTCTTATTTCATTAATGAGGCACACAATCTGGCTGAAAGGCTCAGTATGGATTACACAAGAATCACACAATTTTGTTGATGGAGGAGGGGGGGTGGATCAGCCCAGATAGGAAGGTTGCAATAATGCCATATGTTGAGGTTTCTAATGTACGTTAAGCAGCTGCAAATGGTTTAAGTCGAGAAGTCTTAGAAAAAGGAGGCCCAAAAAAGGGCTACTGTATCACAAGCTAAAAGGTATATATAGTCTATTGAAAAAATTCTAAATCTCTGTAGATATTTCAAGAGCCAGACATAGATGCTCACAGGCTCAGTCGGGATTACACAAGACTATGAAAAGATACGCTAGAAAGAATCACACATGTGGGCCAAGGTTCACGGTGTCAATGATGCTAAAAAATTTGTGGGGGAGGACCACTTTGTGCAAAAAAGGGTACTGTTTCAAAAGCGTCCAGCTGTATACAGTCTAGGGGTCATTGTAAATCTCCATATCTATTTACGTAGTAACAGACAGATGCTCACAGCCTCTGTATGGATTACACCAGAATCCATAAAGTTGACAAACTGTACTGTATCATAAGCGTACAGCTGTATACAGTGTTGGGCTCATTTTAAATCTTCGGATATATTTCAGTCTCAATAAGCCTGTCCATAATCTCCCCTACAGTAAAGAAGATGGATTCAAGTACACACTGAAAGTAGAGTGATTGCCGAAATATTGGTAATTATTTATTAATAATATTAGGCTAAAACCTCCAGGTACAATAATGACAGGCGATGCTGACACTCAATTAATTTATGTGTGGAGACAGCGCAAACGGTTCTTTGTGAATAAAGTGTTGCTGTAACGCAGTTACGTCTATCCCATCTACGTTATTTGTCTGCATCAAATTGTGATGCCAACGAGAGATCTAGACATAGTCCTCACTGCCTATCATGATCTGCCTGGTCAGTTTGGAGTGCAAAAGACAGAAGCCACAGACCGTAGGCAATTGTATTGGATTGGCAGGAGAGTAGACATTTAAAAATGGTGCCACAATATCAGACGTCTGTGACTAGGAAAAGTGTGAAAGATGATCACCAGAAACCGCCACTGGATTCAATTGTGAGTCTACGTCCATTCGAAATGGTAGCCAATGCCATTGAGCATTGGAAGGTAGAGCCCAGCAGGACAGGCCGTAGCTAAGTCTTAACCAGCATGGCTCAGTTAACAAAATTGGTAGTGGCTGTCCCTGTGAATGATTTCACTGCCAAGACTCCACAGCTGTGGAGCAGGGAGAGGTAACTATTGCGAGTGCAAGGGCCATAAGCAAGCAGGGGGGGTCCAGTCATGGGCGCCAGCACTGGCACAGGGCCTCTCATAGTACGCCCTTGTGTCTGATGGCGTCCCACCGTCAGAGCCACTTTTTTGTACTATGAGGGACTCTGTGCCAGTGCCTTCGCCCCAAAGTGGGACCCCCCACCTACTCAGGGCACCGGCACTAGCCTGGAGGTGCCAGGAGGTGACCCCTGCCCTGTGGGGGGGGGGGCAGCCCAGATAGAGAGGTGGAAAAAAGTTACATAGGTTGAAGTGTGTGCTGGATGTTCTACAGCTGAAAATGGAGGAATTGGAGAAGTCAGAGGAAGACGAGGACAAAACGAGCCATTTTGCTAACAACCTATGTGTCATGAGGGGAAGGTGGGACCAAATCCTTTGAAACCCATGCATGGTTCATTTTAATAAAGGTTAAATATTCAACATTTTCTGTCGACAGCCGGGTCCTTCTTTCTGTCAGTATTGATCCAGCAGCACAGTGAAGACTCTGCACATCCTACAACTCCATGTCTGCTCTCAAACTACCTGCCCGTGTATCCTCCCATAAATGCATTACAGCCTGCCTCTGTTTGCACAGACTCTGAACCATGTGCATGGTGGAGTTCCACCTTGTGGCAACATCTATGATTAGGCGGTGCTTAGGGAGGTTGAGCGCTTTCTGCAGCTTCTGCATGCGACTGGAGTCTACGGGCTAGTGACGGATGTGCGAGCACAGTCTTCGCACTTTATGGAGCAGGGCTGTTAACTCTGGATAATTATTTAAAAAGCACTGCACCACCAGGTTCAAGGTGTGAGCCAGGCAAGGTATGTGTCGGAGTTTTGCCAGAGATATGGCTGCCACAAAATTACGGCCGTTATCACTGACTACCTTGCCTGGCTCAAGTTGTATACTGCCCAGCCATGTCTATGTTTCTCTATGCAAGTATTGGGACAGTACATCAGTGGTGTGTCTCTTGTCGCCCAAACACATAATTTGTAAAACAGCCTGCTGAAGCTTACCACTAGCTGTTCGATAGTGGGACACCTCGTGTGCAACACTGCCAGTTGCGAATAGAGTGCTGGTGCGTTTGTGCTCTGCTGATGAGCTTTCGCTTCAGGAGGAGGAGGAGGAGGGCGAACGCCTGCAACCAACTGTTGCCTATAACGTGGGCTATGCAGCACTGTCCCACCACCGCTGTCCCCTGTGGACCCTGCATCCACCACATTAACCCAGTGCGCAGTTATGGACACGTAACGGCCCTGGCCATGCCTTCTGGCCCATGCATCTGTTGTGAGGTGCACCTTTCCACTGACTGATTGTTGCAGTGCATGGACAATGAGGTCTTTCACATGCTGGTGGAGGGAAGGGATGGCTTTTCTAGAAAAAAGTGGCGACTGGGCATGTCATAGCGTGGGACAGCGTAGGTCATGAGTTCTCGGAACAATGCGCTTTCAACCAAACGAAGGGCATCATCTCTAATGAGATCAGTTTTGCAATGCAGGCGTTCAAACCCTGTGTACGCGGATGAGAGGCTGAGTACTTTCTTTTCCTACCCTGGTAGGGTGAGCTGGACTTGAGAGCTGCATCTGGTGGAACTATCGGTGGACACGAAGGACTGAGAGCGGGTTGTTGATGGTGATAGTGGTGGTGGTGGTGATGGCCTAGATGCAGTTTTTCGTGGCATAAACATTGTGATTCCCTGACTGCTTTGGCCTTGCGATGACACCTCTACATTTGTTGCCGGTGGTGTGCCAACCGGTGGGCTTACAGTGGGGGAAGCAATGGAGCGTTGCTAGCTAACTTGAGTCGGAGACAGAGCACATGTGCTATATGAGTTTTTGTACTCCGTCCACGCTTGCATGTGCATGTTCACTAAATGTCTAAGCATACAACTGGTGTTCAAATTTTTGAGATTTTTCCCTCGGCTAAAGGTTCTTAGGCACTTTTACAGACAACCTTAACCTCATCGGTAGGATTTTGTTCAAAAAAGTGCCACACTGCACTCTTCCTACTATGGTATACATTTTCAGGCCTTGCACGCTCTGCTAATTTGACCGTCTGGCCAATCGTTCCTGCAACTCCTTTTTTTTTAACACCTTTTTGGACTCGTAGAGGCCTGCCAGATAAACCCCGATGCGATCTTGATACCTGCTGCGGATCCTTCTCCTCTTCTGAGCTAGTGCCAGTGGCACCCTCTTCCAGCACTAGATGCCAGGTCGCTCTATACACATCAGTGCAAGGCCTGCAGACACTGTATGTGTGTATATAGATCATTGCATACATTAATAGGGTCCATTCCCTTCCTGTGTTCTGGTGCTGCTGCAGCTACCTGTAGGATATACTGGCCGTATATACCTAGCCCCAGGTGTAATTGGCTTTGAAACTTTTTTTGGTCAGGGCTAATAGAGCTTTTTTTTATTGCAAAGCAATCCAGAGCACTTTTTTTTGCCTCCATTTGCTTTTTGACAGCCAGATTTTTCCTAGCACAGCGTGAAAATCCAACAATTTTAAAGGGGTCCCAAACATTCCTTTTGAGTGTGCAGAGAAATATTTTATTTTTATGTGGTACGGTTGAGAAGATTTTTTTTTGAGTGTCTTACTCAATTTCTTGACACTATTTTGCTGAACCCCCCAAAAAATACATACAGGCCACATATTTTACAGTGTGGTATATCTGTGACACGCTTCATCCATCCGTCTGCTAAAAATGTTGGCCTTTTTAGCCCTAAATTAATTTTTTTGCGGGATATCTGGCACTGTACTTATATACAGCACTATTTAGCCAAAAAATAAAAAAATTACAGGCCACACATTTGTCGTAGTGGTATCTCCGTGCCAGCTCATATCTGTGTGTGCTCAAAGTTTGGCCAGTTTACGGCAGTTTTCTTTGTTTGTCCTGGGTGTCACTGTACTTATATACAGCAGTATTTAGCCAAAAAAAAAAATATAGGCCACACATTTTTCAGTATGGTATCTCCGTGCCAGTTCATATATGTGCGTGCTCAAAGCTTGTCCAGTTTACGGCAGTTTTCTTTTTTTGTCCTGGGTGTCACAGTACTTATATACAGCACTAGGTTGAATTATTTTAAAAAACATGCCACATTTTACAGTGGGGTCTATGACACGTCTCATACATCCGTGTGCCAAAAATTGAGGCATTTTAGGCCTAAATTCCCTTTTTTGGGCAGTCTGTCACTCTCTTATATCGAGCACTCTTTTGCATCCACTAAAAAAAAAGAAAGCATATTTTACAGTGTGGTATATCTGTGACACGCCTCATACGTCCGTGTGATAAAAATTGGTGGATTTTAGGCCGGTACTCCCGTATTTTCCTGTCTGTAATCCAAGTTATATACATCACTATGTTGCATTATTTTAAAAAACAGGCCACATTTTACAGTGGGGTCTATCTCTGACACGCCTCATACATACATGTGCCAAAAATTTAGGCATTTTAGGCCTATATACCCTTTTTTTGCAGTCTGTCACTCTCGCTATATCCAGCACTTTTATCCCCCCAAAAAATGTTTTTACAGTGGGGTATGTCAGTAAAAAGATTGCTGTTTCAAGTTGTTATGGCAGCTTTTTTACTGTGTTAAATGCTCCAACTACTACCACCATCATCATCTTCAGCCTAGAGGCAGTCATTGTGCAGATAGAAAGTCTGAGTAGCAGAGGGTGAACGCTTAGGCGGTGTTATACTCTGTATTGTACTCTGTCTCTGTATTACGAAGACTAAATCTTCTTGATGAAATTATGCCTGGAAGAGCCATAGCAAGATAACATTGATGATCACGGGGACAGGACTCGCAACTACTGAAGCCTGGTGTTCCTGTGCAGGATTCTGACAAGCCCTCACCTACTAATACTGAACTGGTTGGACGATGACGTTTAAAAGGAGCCCATGCATTTTCTATAACTGGAGCTAGAGATTTTGACATTTCGGATGCATTTCCAGAGATGTCAATTGGAGAGCGTGGTGGTCGGAGATGTGACTTCTACTCCACCACACGAGCTGCTGCCTCCCCACCACCCGAGGTGCCGCATCCACTACCTTCTGTCTCTTTCCCATTCTCCCGCAGAATGAAAGTCGGCAAGGACAAGGTCCTCTCCCCTCTGTAACAGTCTGTCATTGTAATTTTTTGGGGGGGTAAACAATATCTATTACTATGTATGTGTGGAGCCCAGCTGCGCTCGGTTTCACATATCCTAGAAGGGTGCACGAAGGATTCGTCCACTAGAGGTCTCACTACATTCACACATCTTCACCCTACCTCAGCCCACCAGAGGGAGCCCTGATTGGGATATAAAAGGGGGCGAAGGCAGGAAGTCGTGTCAGTTCTGTTCAGTGCAGCTCAGTTCAGAGCAGACAGGTGTGCAGTCAGTCTAAGTCAGAAGTCTGCAGATCAGTTCTGTTCAGTCTAGCTGAGGAGCCTAGCACATCAGGCTAGAAAGCTTGGAGCAATCCGACGCTCTGGAGAGCGGCATAAGAGGCAGCCAGCTAACTGCCAGTGTGTATAGCCTAGTGAGGGCCAGAGTAGGCCGAAGGCAAGGGAGAGTAGCAAAAGGGGCAGAGGAGCCTTACCAGCTCACCCCAGCAAATACAAACAGGATGCCGGGTCCGAGCCTACAGGGATCTCCACGACCCAGTAGGAGACAACTGGAATTCTGAGGACTACAGGTTCCAGGAGTCCCACAGAGTTGATACGTAACAGGGCCTGGAGGCACAGAGATACAATAAGCAAGAAAGGTGTACTCCAGGAGAAGGTTCTACCACAAGGTCAGCCGGTGCGGGAGAGAGACTAAGTTAGGCCCAGCTACAGGCAGGCCAGAAATTCATTACAGAAAGGAAAAGAACAGGAGGCCATATACCAACTCAGTGGGAGGATCTGGATATGCACCCTTCACCCTACAGTGCTCCGGGATGTACCTGCACCATCTCCAGTAAAGGTACCAAAGTGACTTGTGTGTGTGTCCACCTTCTTATTCCTACCCTGCCGGATTCCCTCCGTCCTGCATCCCTACACTTATGCTGCCCTGACGGCCCGCTCCACCTGTGGGGAGCGATACCACCCTAGCTGCCATAACACCAGCCTCAAGGGACTGCTGCAGTGCTGGTGATCCTCACCTTACACCACAGGTGGCATCACGATCTATTGACATTTTCCCCTATAAATATTCCTCTTTTTGGAAGGTGAGCGCCCAGGGCCACGGGCAGAGCCATGGTCGCCGTGACATCCCACCTAGGAATCAACGGGCTTGGATCCGAGCACCCCCCACAGCCCTGTGGGCGACTCATCTCTAACTGGCGTCACGAACAGGATAACGTGCCCCGCAGCAACGGAGTAAGTTGTGCCCGTTGCCCCGGGTACTGTGCGCCTTTACTAAGTAACTGTATGCTGTACTGTGGCGAAGGTTTCCCGCTATTTTTGAATCTCCCGCCACTGCCCGCCATTATTATGTCCCCGCGCGAAAACTAGGGGCGTACCTGAAAAAGCGCGCTGAGTTCTGGACACGCCCCCCATGCGCTGACGCAGCGGCAGGTCCCGTCAGGGAGCTCCAGTGAGCGCTCTGAAGTCAGAGCGCCGGCGACACAGGTCCTTCAAGAGGAAGTTAGGCCACGGTTCACTAGGGGGGCGCCAGAATGTCGCAACCCTCACCCAGCAGCACAGCCCAGGCCGACAACCCTGGTGATCAGCCCTCGACCGCTACCCTGCCAGCCGCAGCAGCCGCCCCCTTACCTGGGCCTGTGGCCCCGATAGTACCGCTGATGCTGCCGTACATGCCTGGAGCAAAGTGGCTTCCCCAGTACAACGGCAAGCCAGACACCCTGTCAGGATTCAAGCGAAAAATATGCAGCATACTGGACATGTACTCTATGTCATATAAGCAAAGGGCTGCAGTGATAGTGGGACAATTGACTGGTGCTGCAGAAAGAGAAGTAGAGACTTGGTCGGCTGCAGATCAGGAGTCAGTGCCTGCAATTTTCCTGAAGTTATAGACTGCCTTTGAGGACCGCACCAAAACAGACCTCCGAATGAGGTTTTACCAATGCTCCCAGAAACCAGATGACAGAGTGCGGGATTATGCCTGTCGTTTACAAGGGGCCCTGCGAGCTCTCAAACAGGCTAATCCCATGAGCGTCACCAATGAGAATAAAATGCTAAAGGAACAATTTGTACAGGGACTGAGGTCCCAAGCGGAAAGCAGGACTGTGCGTTGGTGGTCCTTGGATCATCCAGATGCTACCTTTGATGCCCTTAAGGACATGGCTATAAAGGGACTGCAACCCCTGGAAACAGCAAATATGGAAACCCAACGATACCAGGGTGAGGCTACTCCAACGCCGGCAGCCCCCACCTTTTCCCCGCTGGTTGCTGAAGCCAAAGCGCAGGCAGCGCCCCCTACTGAGCTGGACTGTCTGCGCTCAGAAGTGCGCCAGCTGACCAAAAACCTGGCCACTGTAATGAGTGCCCTGCAACTGCGGACAGAACCGGAGACAGAAGGAAAGATCCTGCTAGCCGACTGCCCTGAGGATGTCCCCTTGATGAACCGGAGGAGAAGGAGGACGTCGCCACCCCGGATGAGGACAACGCCACCCCCAGGAAGGACCAACGACCAGCACCATCCTCACCAAGGGATCATCTGTTACAGCTGCCAGAAGGAAGGTCACACCGACAGTGTCCTTTAAACGAGCAAACCCTGGGTCCGAGGGCCAGCACCCAGGAATAGACTCATCAGGCCCCTCAGACTGGCACCGCAGGTTTGTGGGAGGAAGACCTTTCCTATCTATCATACTGGATGGCATCGCAATACCTGCCCTGCTGGACACTGGATCGCAGGTAACCATCATACCTGATATCCTTTATAACAGATACTGGTCCATGGACAGTCTCCAACCCCCAAACCCTGACTTTGCAGTATACGCCTCTAACGGCTTCCCTCTTGACTTACTGGAGGCTAAAAACGTAGACGTAAAAGTGGGGAGGGTGGAGTTAAAGGACCAGGGACTTATTGTAGTGAAGACTGTCAATGAGGAAAATGGACTGAATGTGGTACACTCTTAACTGCCAGAGGGGTATTGGAGGTAAGCAATGGGAGGGTGCCAGTGCGTCTTCTCAACTGGGGGAAGATGAAGTCAAATTACCACGTTATGCCACTGTTGCCAAGTTACATGCTGTAGATAATAACTCCATTCACACAAAGGAGTCCTTAGACTCCTCAAAACCAGTAGAGGATAATGGCCAGACAACCAAGGTGGCAGATTGGTGGCAGCAGATCCATGTTGGGACAGACACCACTCCAGCTCACCAGAAACAGGGGGTACATCGGGTGGTCCAGGAATATGCACAGGTATTCAGCAAACACCCTCTTGACTTTGGGAAGATTAAGGGAGTGCAACATCATATTCCCACAGGCAACCATCCCCCCATTAAGGAACGGTACAGGCCTATACCTCCAGCACACTACCAGAAAGCCAATTAGATATTGCGTGACATGAAGGAAGCAGGGGTGATAAGGGATAGTTGTAGTCCCTGGGCAGCTCCCCTAGTTCTAGTCAGGAAAAAGGATGGAAGCATGAGAATGTGTGTAGATTACAGACAAGTAAATCGCATTACACATAAAGATGCATACCCTTTACCACGTATTGAGGAATCTCTAGCTGCCTTAAAGTCTGCTAATTACTTTTCCACCCTTGACTTCACTAGTGGGTACTGGCAAGTAGCTGTGGCTGAGGAGGATTGGGAGAAGACGGCTTTCACCACCCCGATGGGACTCTGTGAGTTCGACAGAATGCCGTTTGGACTCAGCAGTGCCCCCGGAACGTTCCAGAGAGTGATGGAGTGCTGCCTGGGGCACCTCAACTTCGAGACTGTGTTACTATATCTGGACGACGTGATTGTGTACTCCAAAACGTATGAAGATCACTTGAAGCACCTGGCAGAGGTATTCGAGTCACTGTCCCAGTATGGGATGAAACTAAAGCCTTCGAAGTGCCACCTGCTCAAACAAAAGGTACAGGACACATCGTCAGCTCAGAGGGAGTAGCGCCCGACCCAGAGAAGGTCACCGCCATCCAGAAATGGCTGGAGTCGAAGAACCTCAAAGAGATGCGTCAGTTCCTGGGACTGATAGGATACTACCGGAGGTTTGTAAAGGACTACACTAAGAAAGCAGCGCCTCTGCAAGACCTCCTGGTAGGACAGTCTCTCAAGAGCAGAAATTCCCCATTCCACTGTTGTAAAGAACAGGCTGAAGCATTCAAAGAAATGAAGGAGATCCTGACAGGGGATGAGATCCTAGCCTACCCTGACTACAGCCAACCGTTTCTGCTGTATACTGATGCCAGCAACGAAGGATTGGGAGCTGTCCTAAGTAAGAAGCAAAATGGCCTAGAGAAAGTCATTGCATTTGCAAGCAGGAAGCTCCGCCTGACCGAGAGGAACCCCGAGAACTATAGCAGCTTCAAGTTGGAGTTCCTAGCGCTGGTCTGGGCCATCACGGAAAGGTTTAAACATTACCTAGCCTCCAGCAAGTTCACTGCCTACACTGATAATAACCCCTTGACGCATCTTGAAACAGTCAAGCTGGGAGCCATGGAACAACGCTGGATGGCTCGGCTGTCAAACTACCAATTCACAATCAAGTACCAGGTGGGCCGCAAGAACGCCAACGCTGATGCCCTGTCCAGGATGCTTCACGAGTCAGAGACAGAAGAAGAAGTGGTCGACCTGGAGGAGATTGAACTACCTGCCTTTCACAGGAATGGGATGAGCCTCGAGCAACGAGCTGTCATGACCCAGGATGGGGTTTTGTCTTTGCCCCGTCCTGGTCAGATTGGGGTTAATGGTTTCAGCCTCTCTCTGGCAGAGGGCGGCTATTTAGTTGCCAATTGACCTAGGTCTGGTGTCAGTTATACTCCTGCCCTCGGCTGAGTTAGTTGACCTCCTGTGTGCCTGTGCCTTGTGCCTGATCTTGTTGCTTGTTTGGTTTTGACCCGGTCCGTCTCTTCGTTGTGAGTTTGTCTACTGTCTTGGTACTGTGTATTTGCCCGTTCTGGTTTTCTGATCCCTTGGCTACGTTCTGGTTATTCTCTGCCTGCTCCACTTGTACTGCGTTGCTCCTTCTGTGTATGACCTGGCTATCCTGACTATCCGTTTTGTCTATGCCCCTTGGTAACTCTGTCCTGTAGTTACCCTTCTAGGAGTTTTCTTTCTGCTCATAGCTCTCTGGAGCTTAGGCCACGCCCATCAGCAGTCACGTGCTTAAGGTCCTCTGGCCTGAAACAATCTCTGTCTGTTACTGCCTTCTCTGAGAGACCTGTGGCCGGCGCCGCCCCTTGGCAGTCATGTGCTTCGGATCCTGTTAGTCTGAAGCACGCATCTTCACCGCTGCTGCCCCGCTCCACAGGTATCTTTGAGTGCAGTCTGTCTTATTCAGGACACGCACACTGGCTCAGTGATCAAGTGCAGTGCGGTGTTCGTGATATTATAACTGACCTCAGCAGCCCAGCGTCTGAACTCTGAGCAAAACCACTCGGCTGAGTGCTTACCCTGACATACACTCATCACCATGTCCTCAGCCATCAGCACTCGATCAGGCTCATCATAAATATGCCCCAGGGCCTGAAAAAATGCATCCACAGTCATTCTCTCAGGGGCAGTGATAGGAAGGGAAAAAGCCCTAGCCTGGGGGGCTCCCCTTAACAGAGATATAATGACCCCCACCCTCTGACTTTCATCCCCAGAAGAGTGTGGTCTTAAGGAAAAAAAAAGCTTACAGCCCTCTTTGAAAACTTTAAATTCCTTTCTATCTCCGGAAAAGGTATCTGGTAATTTATCCGGGGCTCTGGGGAAACTAATGTAACATTTTGTACCCTTGTCGGCTTTACCTAATGCAGAAACGTTGTCTAGATTGTTTGTTGAGCATGTGGTGCGGTTGCATGGGGTACCCTTGAATGTGGTGTCTGATAGGGGGGTACAATTTGTTTCCAGATTTTGGAGGGCATTTTGTAAGAGGTTGGGTATTGATCTGTCTTTTTCATCCGCTTATCATCCAGAGACTAATGGGCAGACTGAGCGGACCAATCAGTCTTTAGAGCAAATACTGCGTTGCCTGACCTCAGCCCGACAGGATGATTGGTGTACTGCGTTACCTTTGGCTGAGTTCGCGTTTAACAACCGCACTAACCAGTCTACGGGCACATCTCCCTTTTTCTGCAATTATGGGTTTCATCCACATTTTGGGGAGTTCTCCCGTTTGGACTCTGGGTGTCCTGGGGCGGATGGGACAATACAGCGGTTGGGGGAGTTATGGCAGGAGGTCCAAAGGAACATTACGAAGGCTCAGTCTAAATATAAGTTTTTTGCTGACAAAAAACGGTCTGTGGGGCCGGTGTTCCAGGTTGGGGATAAGGTATGGTTATCTACTAGGAATATAAGGCTGAAGGTCCCCTCTGCGAAACTTGGACCTAAATTTATTGGTCCTTATGAAATTACGGAAGCAGTTAACCCGGTGGCATGTCGGTTGCGTCTCCCTCCGTCTCTACGGATTCCCAACGTTTTCCATAGGGCCCTTTTGAAACCTGTGGGGTCCTGTAGGGAAGGATCGTTGTCTTCCCCACCACCGGTTTTGGTAGATGGGCAGTCTGAGTACGAGGTGGAACGAATTCTTGACTCTAGGTTTGTCCGTCGTGCTCTTCAGTATCTGATACATTGGAAAGGCTACGGTCCAGAGGACCGGTCGTGGGTTCCTGCCCGATCTGTTCATGCGGATCAGTTGGTCCGGGCCTTTCATGCCAGGTGTCCTGAGAAACCCGGGGGTCCGGTGGCCCCCCGTTGAGAGGGGGGTACTGTCATGACCCAGGACGGGGTTTTGTCTTTGCCCCGTCCTGGTCAGATTGGGTTAATGGTTTCAGCCTCTCTCTGGCAGAGGGCGGCTATTTAGTTGCCAATTGACCTAGGTCTGGTGTCAGTTATACTCCTGCCCTCGGCTGAGTTAGTTGACCTCCTGTGTGCCTGTGCCTTGTGCCTGATCTTGTTGCTTGTTTGGTTTTGACCCGGTCCGTCTCTTCGTTGTGAGTTTGTCTACTGTCTTGGTACTGTGTATTTGCCCGTTCTGGTTTTCTGATCCCTTGGCTACGTTCTGGTTATTCTCTGCCTGCTCCACTTGTACTGCGGTATCTTTGAGTGCAGTCTGTCTTATTTAGGACACGCATACTGGCTCAGTGAGCAAGTGCAGTGCGGTGTTCGTGATACGACCCTTCAGGAGGCAGCGTGGTAAGACGCTAAACCCTTTACCTCACCACAGCTGGAAGGAGACCCAGGACAGTGATCCAGTTGTCAGTCGTATCAAGGAGCTGATAAATCAAGAAGGTTCCTCAATGGAGAAGGATGCGTCTCCACAAGCAAGGAATGAGAGAAGCCGGCTGTTCATCTACCGTGAGAAGCTGTGCCGGAGGTACGTCAATCCAAAAACCCATGAGATGGTATGGCAGACAGCAGTCCCCAGGATGGATATCCAGATGGTGTTGGAAGCCTACTACGATCAGGTGGGGCACTTTGGCTGGAAGAAGCTAGAGACTCTTTTGAAGTGTCGTTTCTACTGGGTGGGAATGCGCAGCTCCATTGAGAGGTGGTGCAAAGACTGTGGACCCTGTGGCCTCAGAAGAAAAGACTACAGCAGCCAGAAGGCACCCCTGGAACCCATCAGGACGACTCGACCCTTGGAGATCGTGGCTCTGGACCATGTCAAGTTGTCACCCAGCCGGTCAGGATACTCCTATGCCCTGACCATGGTGGATCACTACTCCAGGTTCCTGGTGGTCGCCTCTGTCAAAGATCTGATGGCAGAGACAGCAGCAAAGACGTTCCAAGCGTATTTCTGAGAAACCCCATGGATACCCTGAGCAGGTGCTAACTGACCAAGGCCCAACCTTTGAGGCCGAATTGTTCAAAGAGTTCTGCCATCTGTACGGATGTAAGAAGATAAGAACCACACCGTACCACCCACAAACCAATGGTCTCTGTGAAAAGATGAATCACATCGTCATTGACCAGCTGAAGACCTTACCTCTTGAGGAGAGAAATCAGTGGCCAGACCTACTACCTGACCTGGTAGATCTGTACAATCACATACCTGTGAGTTCCACCAATTGCACCCCAGCTTATCTCATGCGGGCAAGACCAGGAAAGCTGCCCATGGACCTGGAGCTTGGTGTTGTACTGTAGAGCCCGAAGCAGATGTGACCACCGAGGACTCTGATACGACCAGACAGGAACAGTACAGAAAAGTACAGGCCTGCGTTGAAGACAGTCTCACTCGGGTGAGAGACAAGCAAGAGACTCACTACAACAAGTGTGCGCCAGCAGAACCCTTCACACCTGGTGAAGTCGTGCTGAAAAGAAAGAGGAGGATGCACAAACTTGACGATCAGTGGGAAAGAGAGCCCTACACTGTGTTGAATTCCAGGTTTGATAACAGGAAAACGTGTCTAATCAGTAAAAATGGAGGGAGAACGACTACAACTGTATCCAGGGACCACCTTAAGTTGTGTCCGGATCTGTTAAAGCTCAAGGAAGAAGAGCCTTTCGTCACTCCGGAGGAGCCTGAAGAGGTGGTCATACATACTGAGTTGGGAGACTTTCCAGCAGATTGGCCCCGAATTGGAGAAGCAGTTATAGTCCCAGTACTCC
>JARQOD010003302.1:35089-66535 GCA_033576555.1 Oophaga sylvatica | reverse complement strand
ATGACAACGTTTTTGTGTTATTATTATATAACCGTGTGCATGCTATCTAAAGAGGTGCCAAAGTAGGTTCCCAACCGGGGGGAAATGTAAGAAAAAACTCGGCACTAACTTAAATTGCTTAATTGGTAGAAATTTATTATGGACAGCGGTGTGAAAACAATCGTTTGGGTCAATGAAAGACTTCTCAGTTGCTTTTTCGTCATGTAGCCCTTTCATCAGTTGCGTCAAGAAACGAAAAAAAAAAATTTTAAAAAAAAAATTTTCATACATATTACACTGTAAATAAATTATACATGGAAAACATTGGTCTACGTTTTTAAATTTATAATAAAAAGAAGAAAATTTTGGGAAAAAGCATGTTACAAGGTTGTGGGGAATAAGATGAACTCCGTATATAAAAATGAAGGTGAGGTCATTTAAAATTAGTACGATTAGGGGGTATAACCTGTAGTGACCAGAAGAAAAGAAAAACATATCCGTGATTAATAGATTCTCCTTTGTGTCCGAGGAAAAAGTGGTTGGTAAATTACCCATTGCTAAAAACATCCGGGTGCAGCAAATGTCTTATTGTCAAAAGGAATTATATCACTGTGTTATGAATGCACTAAAAAAGCATGTTCATATAAAAAAGAAAAAAAAATGTTGTGAATTCATTCCCCTGTTCCTATAGAAAGGTGCGGGAATGGGTTTTAATTCAGCCTAGGGGGATTTGTACTTTTTAAATCGTCATTCACATAATGGACATTGGTGTGAGCCAGGGGGTCAAAAAGAGTCTAAGATGTTACCCGTGTTGGGTATGTCGCGGTTCCCCCGTGGTTTGGGGGGTTGTGAGGGGGCCCGGAAACCTCGTATGTTCGCGTGCTTGGCAATATGCCGGTACTTCGGGTTTATTTTCGTGTGTTTGTGGCGTGAGTTTGGAAAAGTATGTGCTTGGTTTGCAATTACCATAGTGACGACTGTGGGGTGCGGTCGTGCCGCGATGTTGAGATGTCTAGGCAGTTTTTTGTGCGGGCAAACCGAAGCACATAGTCTTTTCGGTATAGTCAGTCCACAGAACACCGTATTTTAAATCGGAATTTGGGGATATTGCCCCGCACGCGAGCTGGAGGGTTCGCCCCTAAAAACCCCCAAGTCCGGGTGGATCCGCGACATACCTTCCGGGGTAAGTCTTAGACTCATTTTAGACACTTTTGGGGCTCCCCCAGATGTCCTTTTTGAATGCGTTTATTGTAATTTTCCCTCCTGGCAAAAGTTAAAACCGTTCCAGCACACTTTCTATTTCAAAGGGTAAGAGATTCACAACATTTCCTTCTTTTTATATCAGACAGGTTTTTATAGTGCATTCATAACTCGTGATAAATTCCTTTTTAGCAGATAAGACTTTTTTTTTGCACCGGAGGTTTGCATATGGGGAAATTTTCCCCAACCACTTTGCTCACGGAAAAAATGGTAGATATCTATTATACCGGATTGTTCTTTTTTCTTTGGTCACTAAGGTTTATACCCCCTTAATCTACAAATTATAAATGACCTCCCTTCTTTTGTATACGGTATGTTCATCTTATTCCAACAACACTTGAAATGCTTGTACCAAATTGTTTTCTTATTTTAATAAAACCGTATGACCATGTTACCAGTATATATTTTTTACAGTGTAAATGTATGAAATTTTCTTTTTTTTTTCTTTATCGTTTCTTGTACAGAAAAAAAAAAATGATGAAGGTTTTAAAAGCCCCAAAAACGTAGAAAACGATGAAGGCTTACATGACCAAAAAAGATTTTTTCACCGCGTCTTTATAAATTTACAAAATTTAAGAAAATTTGTGGTCCCCAGTTTTCTTACAAGTTTGTGTTGCGGTACGCTTGGATGATGAACGTTTTCGCACCGTAAAAGTTGTCTGCGTCAAAAGCGTACGAGCTCCAAAACCCAAACGGTCACAGCAGGAACCCAGTTGTGCGTCCAAAAAAAGGCGCAAACCTACATGCAGTCCTTTAAAAAATATATAAAAAAAAGGATGTAGTAGTAACGCACCTTTTTTGGGTACTTTTACTGCCATTCCCCCCTTTTGGGGTATGCAGTCTCTTATTACCTTATCTATCCTTGTTGCTTGCAAGTCCACAGTCGGCATAAATACTGTTTTATCTGCATATGCACTTTTTAAATTTTTTGTTTGTTTATAAATGTTGGCAATTTATCAGTATTAAATGTGGAAATTTTAGTATTTTTTAAAACATTTTAGTGAAATTTTTCCCAAATGTAAATTTTTTATGTCAAAGAAATTGTATGCTGATTATGTTTTTAAGTCAGCCATTCATGTTACCAATAAAAAGGGGAAAATTTTGTTTTTGCCATCATTAATGGATTTGATTGTCTTGTTGCTTTTTTTTTAAACTTTTTAGCAGTTATTTAACCTTTTAATTGGGGTTTGCATTGCTTTTCTAGTTTAAAGTATGCGTTTATGTTTGTAAATTTTTAATTTACATATTTTTTTTAAAATTAATCATCATTTTGGTACTAAGGTTATATTTCTCTTGTTTGGAGTATGACATTTTTAATTACACGTAAAGAAATATTTATGTATTTAAAATTCCCCTTGCCCGGGCTCCAAACCCCCGGTTTTTTCTCGGAAGTGTGTTAGACAGTTTCCTTGCCTGTGTTATTGGGGTTCAGTAAGTCAGCTGTTCCCTGCTGTTGAAAAACAAAAATCCTGCTGCCCACCCCCTTCTTTTCATTCCTGGGTACAACACCGCCGTTGTTGCTCCCCGGGAATGCTGTTGACGTGAACACTTGCTCTGTGTTATTTGGGGGGCAGTAAGTCGCTGTTCCCTGCTGTGTGAACGGCAAAAAGTCCTCTGCCTCCACCCGTTTCTTCTCTTCCCCGGGTACAACACCGCCCCGTTTGTCGGAAGTGCGTTGCACAGTGAACACTTGCTCCCCCTGTTTTGGGGTTCGTAATGTCAGTGTTCCCCGCTGTGTGAAAAGGCAAAAAAACTGCTGCCTCCACCCCGTTCTCTTTTATCCCCCGGGGTACAAAAACCCCCAGTTTTGCTCGGGGGAAATCTTTGAAAGTGAACACTTGCTCCTGTGTTATTGGGTTCAGTAATGTCAGTGTTCCCTGCTGGTAAAAGGCAAAAGCCTGCTCCCCCCCCATGTTCTCTTTTCCGGGCCCCAAAAACCGCCATTGTTGCTGGAAAATGCTGTTGCACAGTCACACTTGTCCTGTGTTATTGGGGTTCAGAAAAATCAGTGTTCCCCTGCTGTGTAAAAGGCAAAAAGTCTGCGCCCCACATTTTCTTTCTCCCTGGGCTACAACCCCGCAGTTGTTGTCAGAAGTGCTGTTTGCAAGTGAACACTTGCCCCGGGTTTTTGGGGGGTTTGAAAAGTCAGTGTTCCCTGCTTTTGTGACGGAAAAAAAATCCCGTCCCCCATTTCTTTTCACCCCCGGGCTACAAACCCCAGTTGTTTTGGAAAATGCTGTTAGCACAGTGAACACTTGCCCTGTGTTATTTGGGGGTTTAGTAAAGCAGCTTTCCCCCCTTTCTTTTGTAAGGCCCAAAAAAATTTTCCCGCTGCTCCCCATTTTCTTTCTCTCCCTGGGGTACACCCCCCAGTTGTTGCCGGAAGGGTGTTGACATAAAAAACTTGCCCGTGTTTTTGGGGGTTTGTAAGTCGTGTTCCCTGCTGTGTGAACGGAAAAAGTCCTGTCCCCCCCCCATTTTTCTCTTTTTTTCCTGGGTAAAAACCCCCCATTGTTGCTCTAAAATGCTGTTAGCACAGTAAACACTTGTCCTGTTTTTGGGGTTCGTAATTCGCTTTCCCCCGCTGTGTGACGGCAAAAAGTCCTGCCCTCCCCCTGTTTCTTCTCTTCCTGGGCTAAACCCCCCCATTGTTGCTCGAAGGGTTGACGTTTCCTTATCTGTGTTTGGGGTTTCAAAATGTCGGTCCCCTGTGTTTTAAAAAAAAAAGTCCTGTGCCCCAAAAACGTTCTCTTTCCCCTGGGCTCCAACCCGACAGTTGTTGCTCAAAAGTGTCTTGGACGGGTATCATCCCCCCCAGACTGGTTACGAGCCATCTTTTCCTTCTGTGTAAACGCATTCCCCCAAAAGGGGTTTTCTGTGTGTTGCGGCGGGTTAGCCGATTTGGTGCTTGGAGTTTAGGTGCCCCTATGTGTGGGGGGGATTGCAAAAAAGGGGCGTTTCCTTGTGAAATTTGGGACAATACCCCTGTGTACTGTGGGATTCAGTAATGGGGGTTGCGGCCCTGTCAATTAAATTTCCATGGGTCCTTCTGCTACCCCCCGGGTCCAGTACCGTCAGTGGTTCTCGCGCCCCTTTGGCCTAGGTGCCTCCATCTGGTATCCGAGTTAGAAACGTCTGTGGCCTTGGTAGTGTTTGGGCAAGGTACCTCCTGCTTAGAAAACCTTCCCCAGTAACGTCGTGGCCCAGTTGCCCCTTTGGCTCTTTTCCTTCTGCTCCCCTTTGGGTTCCAGCACGTCAGGGTTCGTACTTGCATTGGTCTTGTATTTTGCTACCGCCCGGGTTTCCCCGTACCGTCAGGGTTTTCCCCCGCAGTCCTTTTTGGCCTAGGGCCTCCATCTGGTTTCCCCGAGTTCCAGAACGTTGCTGGTTTTGGTGTTTTTGGAGACAGGTCCCCGCTTAGTAAACGTGGTCCGTAAGTAGGGGCCCCTCGGTTGTCCCTTTTGGCCCCCTTTTTTCCCCTTCTGCCCCCCCTGGGGTTTCCCCAGAAGTCAGCTGGCCTCGTTACTTGCATTGGTCTTGTCCTTGTGCACTTTCAAATTGAAGATTTTTTAAGGGGTTTTTTGGGGAAATCATTGGACTCCAAAAAAAAAGCGACGACCTGATAAACCCAAAGAAGATGACCCCACAAAGCGAGAGAAAAACCAAACCCCAGCCTAAACCCATAAAAAAGAAAAAATAAAAGATTACCAAACAGGACTAAAAGGTTAAAAAAAACTAAAAGTACAGAAAAAGAGACTTAAAAAAACAAAGAGAGTCAAAAGCGAAAACATGAAGTAAAGGGGAAAAAAATGAAGGCAAAATATACCCTTAAAAATTATAAGCAAAGAAGACTAGCAGCGTATGGGGTGGCCCTTTTCCTCCTCGTGGTGCCCCTGGAAAATCCTGCGTCAGGAAAAATGAACAGGGCCCAAAAAAATGTTGTCTTTTTAAAACTTTTGTGACAGCAAACGGAAGGATAAAAAAATTTTACTTTGCAGATTACAAGACAGGAAACTCTGTCCAAAAAAAATATGATGAAGAAGATGAAGTAAAAAATGAGAAGAAATTTTAATAGAAAAATTTGGGTAATTTCAAAAAGGGAAAAGCAAAAGTTTAAGAAGAAGATATAGAAGGTGAAGATGAAAAAATAATTTGTGAAAAAGTGTGCTGTGAGTTATAAGGAAAAGTGTGTCAAAAGTTAAAAAAGGGAAGAGATGGAAGTTGTGAAATATAATATTTTTCCAAAAAAAAAAAAAAGTTAACAACTTGTAATTTCTTCGTCAATCCGAACTCTTTAAAAAAAAAATTTTGCTTTCCTTTGTTGGGTTTTTAAAATCTATGCCTTTAATGTCTCCTCACCTTCCCCAAAAAATTTACATTACTCTTTGTTTTTTTTCCCTTTATGTAAATTAACAAAAGGAAAAGGGGTTTTTTTAATTCAATTTTTGTTCCCTTGATTACTTGGATTTCCCCGGTATGGTATGCCGATATTTTTTGGGTATCGGCGTACCATTCGTTTCCCATACTTTTGGTTCGGAAAGTTCGTCAACTTAGTCTAACCAGAGTTTTTAAAATGTCCTATCTCGTTTGAAGGCGGTTTCCATCATCTCCTGGGCGAATCGTATGAGATTGAAACCCCCTTTTAAGATCCAGTTCGTAAGATTTTCGCAGAAGGGTCTCTCGAATAGTTCAGGGAAACAAGGGTAAAGGGTAGCGTTTTTGGGGGTTTTTTTTTAATCTCTTGTATCAATACATGGCCGCAGGTGGGTCTTTCTTTTCAACAAAAAAAGGGGGGCCCCGCTGGAGAGGGAGGTCGAATGCCTTTTTTAAATTTTTTATCCAGGAAAAATCTTTTTTAAAACCTTAATTCGGTTCGAAAGATTGTAATCCGCCCAAATGGAATGGTTTTTCCTGGCAGAATTTTAAAGGGCAGTGTAAGGACGGTGAGGGGTAATTTTTTGCTTTCTTTTACTGCGATATCGAAAAATTTTTTTTAGGTTGTTTCTTTCCTTTCTAAAAATCTCAAATTTTGGTTGTTGGGAACGGGGGGAGACAATTACCATTCTAAAGGTGTGGTTTGGGCCATTGAAATTTTGGGTGAAAAAAAGGGGCCCCTAATCCCTTTCCCGGGAATAAAAAGGGTTTTTTTTTTCATAACCGGTTTTCAAATTTGTTTTTGCTTTGGGGGGAAAGGCAAAAAGAAAGGGTGAAAGCCCTTTTCAAGGGTGGGGAAAAGGCCTATAGTTTTTTAACGTGTTTTTTGCCAAAAAATTTTCCCCCCCCCCGGCGGATTGTTTTTTGGGCCCTTCAATGAAGGGGGTTAAAAAAAATTGATTTTTTTTTTTTTCGGGGGGATTTAAGTCTGCAAGTTCCCTTTAGGGGTTTTTCGGAAACTTTTTTTAAAAGGGCATGTCGGGTTAGGAAGTGTCACTTTCCCGGGCCCCCAAAACGGTTTTTTTCCCCCCCCCCGGTTTAGTTTTCAAAAGGATTGGGGAAAATTTTGGGTTTTTTTTTGGGGTTTGGGAAAAAATGGGGGCTTTAACTATTTTCCCCTTTTTTTAGAAGCTTTTTTGGGGGATAAATTAAAATTTTTCCCCCTTTGGGGGGGGTTTTTTGGGTGCCCGGTTTGATCCCCTTCAAAAATTTTTTCCCTGAATTTTTTTTTTTAAAAAAACCCCATTTATTTAAAAAAAAAATCTTAAAATTTTAAAAAAAAAGGGGGAACTTTTTCAAAAAAAAAAAAAGGGGGGAAACCCCTAAAAATATTTTTTTAAAAAAAAAAAAAATTTTAAAAAAATTTTTTTCCCCAGGAAAAACTTCCCCCTAAATTTTTGGTAAAAGGAACCTTAAAAATTTGAAAAAAAAATTTTGAAAAAAAATTAGTCCAAATTTTTTTAAAATTTTTTTTAATAAAGTTGGAAAAAAATTTTTTTTTTGAAAAAAAAAAAAATTTTAATTTAATTTGGTATTTAAATTTTTTTTAAAAAAAAAAAAATTTTTTTTGGAGCCGTGTTACTGCAAACACTGGGGGGGAAGAAGGGAATAACGGGTAGAGGATAGCCGGGTCGGTAACGGAAAAAGGGGTTTTAGTAGCACTGGATCAGGAAGAGGTAGTCAGAAGGCAGGCCGAGGTCAGTTCACGGAGAGCGGTTGGTAGAAGGAAAATCAGCGGGGGGCTAGTAAAAGGCAGCGGGGTCATTCACAGGAGAGTGGTATTGGTAGAATGGTTTTGGGGGGAGGTAGTGGGGAGGCCGAGGTCGTTCACAGGGGAGCGGTATTGGTGCAATGGATCAGGCGGAGAGCGTAGTCAGAAGGGGGGCCCCCGGGGCTTCCGGAGAGCGGTATTGGTAGCATGGATCAGGCGGAGAGCGTAGTCGAGGAGGCCGAGGTCAGTTCAAGGAGAGGGGTTTGGTAGCAAGGATCGGGGGGGGGCGTAGTCGAGGCAGGCGAGGTCAGTTCACAGGAGGCGGTATTGGTAGCAAGGAAAACGGGGGGAGAGCGTAGTCAGAAGGCGGGGCCCAGGCAGTTCACGGAGGTGGTTTGGTAGAAAGGTCAGGGGAGGCGTAGAAAAGGGAGCCGAGGTCAGTTACAGGAGGCGGTTTTGGTAGCAGCAGGAAACAGAGGAAGAGTTGATAGGGGCTAGGAGCCCAAATTCCCGCAATGAAAAACCCACGGGCCATTTTTATGGGTGTGAAAATTTGGGAACAGAGGCAATCAAGAGAGCACTGGGTGGATCCGATAAAAAAGAACAGTCAAGGTATCGTGTTCAGCAAGGAAAATTGCACCCCGCGAAAGCTCAGGGGTAGGCTGCGGGGGCCGGTGACAAAAGGACGGGTTCGTTCCCCGCATTCCTCTCTGTCACGTGTAAGGGGGTATAGTAGGTGGGGGGGAAACCCGAGTTTATGGGGGCGATTTGGCCCGTAAAATGGAGGGCAAATTTTTTGCTGTGGGTCAATGTACCTGCGGATCTTAGCACTGGGGTGATCATGCACTACATTTCAGATTATTTTGGATGGGGAAAATTCAGGATTTGACTTTATACCCGGAAGGTATGTGAAAAGGCTCCATGGTTAATTAAAAGTTACCTGCCGCATCCTTCACTTTTGGTGGGGGTGAAGGGCAATGGAAAAGGGGTTTTTCCTGCCCCGGGCCTGCATGTGTCAGGCTTGCATTTTTTGGCTTCGAAGGGAGGGGTAGAGCTGGGGTGTTTTGGCAAGAAAACCAAACCTGCTCCGAGCTCCCCGGTTTAAAAAAGGTTTACAAAACCTGAAAGGGGCCTTTTCCGGCCACTGGGGTAGACGATGCCCAGGCTCAAACCCCTGCCCCTTGGTGCATTGTACTTTTGGCACTCCAACAGTGCACCACCACCACCATCAGTACCCCCGGCCCCCACCACCCTGTCCCCGGCCTCTTTTCCCCATACTTCCTCATTTTTGGAAAAAGTACCCCAAAAAACCAGTAATATTGTCTGTATCGAAGGTGCAGATGTTACAGTGTTGGCATTATTTTAAATCTCCTTAAAGATTTCAGGAGCAACACACAGACGCTCACAGCTCAGTATGGATTAGAGCACAATATAAAAGCTGAAAAAGGGTACTGTATCTGAAGATAACAGGTGTATATAGTATAGGGGTAAATTGTAAATCTCCGTTTAGATTTCCGGAGTAACACACAGACGCTCACAGGCTCAGTATGGATAAGACCACAATATAAAAAGCTGATTGAGGGTACTGTATCTGAAGATAACAGGTGTATAGTGGTAAATTGTAAATCTCTGTATAAATTTCCGGAGTAACACACAGACGCTCACAGGCTCAGTATGGATTAGAGCACAATATAAAAAGCTGAAAAAGGGTACTGTATCTGAAGATAACAGGTGTATATAGTATATTGGTAAATTTTAAATCTCCATATTGATTTCCGGAGTAACACACAGATGCTCACAGGCTCAGTATGGATAAGACCACAATATAAAAAGCTGATTGAGGGTATGTATCTGAAGATAACAGGTGTATAGTGGTAAATTGTAAATCTCTGTATAAATTTCCGGAGTAACACACAGACGCTCACAGGCTCAGTATGGATTAGAGCACAATATAAAAAGCTGAAAAAGGGTACTGTATCTGAAGATAACAGTTGTATTATAGTATATTGGTAAATTTTAAATCTCCATATTGATTTCCGGAGTAACACACAGACGCTCACAGGCTCAGTATGGATTAGACCACAATATAAAAAGCTGAAAAAGAGTACTGTATCTAAAGATAACAGGTGTATATAGTTTAGGGGTAAATTGTAAATCTCTGTATAGATTTCTGGAGTAACACACAGACGCTCGCAGGCTCAGTATGAATTAGACCACAATATAAAAAGCTAAAAAAGGGTACTGTATCTGAAGATAACAGGTGTATACAGTTTGGGGTAAATTATATATCTCCATATAAATTTCCAGAGTAACACAGATGCTCACAGGCTCAGCTGGATTACACCACAATATAAAAAGCTGAAAAAGGGTAGTGTATCTGAAGATAACAGGTGTATATAGTATAGGGGGTAAATTGTAAATCTCCGTATATGATTTCCGCAGTAACACACAGATGCTCACAGGCTCAGCATGGTTTTGACCACAATATAAAAAGCTGAAAAAGGGTACTGTATCTGAAGATAACAGGTGTAGATGTGTAGCCCAGCTGTGACTAGAGCCACATGTTACCCTGGAAGATGCACGAAAGGTAAACCCACAACAACCCATAAGCACACAACACTCCACATTTTCCTGGTGACACCAGAGGGAGCCCTTGGAGACGACAGCAGGGAGATGAAGGCAGTCTAGCTGAGAGTTAGCTAGTCGTTGGTTTTACCTCAGAGTGTCAGTTTTACCTCAGCAGAGGAGATTAGAGCAGACTGTGAGAGATTCCAGTCAGAACGACAGTTACCTCAGACGAGCTGAGAGGGAAAGACTAGCCAGAAAGAGAAAGCCTGAAGACTTCAACAAACACTCAGTTTAGGAGTGGAGTTCAGTAGTAGTGGGAAAGATTACCACTTAGCCTGGTCAAAATTGAGTTTACTGAGAGACCTTCAGTGAGCGTTTTAGTGAGTAAGCGTGCCGACGCTTGGAGAGCGGTGAAGATAAAGAAAGCTGACATTTGCTGCTAGCTTGCGCTTATGATAGTGGTGAGAGTAGGACGAAAGGCAGGTGGAAGAAAGAAGAGAGTGACAGAGGTTAACCAGCATTGATAGCTTACCTCCACTCTGCACCACCGGACACCGGGTCCGCGCTTGCCAGCATCTGCACGACTGGTAGGAGACACCGGAGACCCTGCTGGACTACAGGTCGCAGGGGCCCAACAGTGCTGATACGTAACCGGGGTCAGGAAGAACAGGAGTCTGGCCTGATCAGCCATATAGAGACTTAGTTCTGTCCACAAGAAGGCCTCACTACAAGGTCAGCCGGGCGTAGCTGAGAAGACGGAGTTAGGCTTTGTTTTATGCAAGTCAGAAACTCACACACATTAAAGGAGTAAGGAGGCCCTACACCTACTCAGTGGGATTACTGGACGTGCATCCACCACCCTGACAGCTTCCCGGGTCGTGCCTACAACTTCACCATCAGTAAAGTTTACAGAAAGAGACTTTCTTGTGTGTGTCTGTCTTATTGCTCCTGCACCCCTATATTACACCGCCATATACCCTGAGGGATCAGTCTCGCCTGTGGGAGACTTAACACCTTGCTGCCAGTAACAACCCCTCAGAGGATCTACCCTGCAGCGCTGGTCATCCTGACCAGGAACCACAGGTGGCGTCACGAACATTTCTACAAACTTATAATCCCCTGTAAATATCCCCTTTTTAGTGAGCGCCCAGGGCAACGGACCGAGCTGTGCTACCCGTGACATCCCCCAGTGAAGTGAACGGGCTCGGTGCCGAGTACCCCACAGGCCCTGGCTACGTGCGACTCATATATAGTTTAGGGGTAAATTGTAAATCTCCGTATAGATTTCCGGAGTAACAGAGCTGAGAAATTCATCCTGTCTGGCCTATGCTTTAACTGGTAGGTTCAGTCCCCCTGCCCTTGTACACATTTACGTCACTTGACAAGTGGAAAGGTTTTTAATACTAGAGTTAGGACTGTCCCACAAGGGTTGTCTTGACGTGGCGGGATGGCTTGTACATTCTTTTGATCAAAATTATGCTTACTAAATACCCTTATAATTATTACTACCTTCATGCATTTTTTGCAAAAATTTAGTTATTTATTTTATTTTAGGATATTTGTTTTTTGTGCCTGGTTTTCTCACAGGCTCAGTATGAATTAGACCACAATATAAAAAGCTGAAAAAGGGTACAGTATCATAAGATAACAGGTGTATAGGGGTATATTATAAATCTCCATATAGCTTTCCGGAGTAACACACAGACACTCACAGGCTCAGTATGGATTAGACAACAATATAAAAAGCTTAAAAAGGGTACTGTGTCAGAAGATAACAGGTGTATATAGTTTAGGGGTAAATTGCAATCCCCATATATATTTCCGGAATCACACACAGATAGTCAGCATGTATTTGTCCGTGATACCAGCCGGTACACGGTAGTGTGTGAGGAGCGTACAGCTCTATACGGTGTGGGAAAAAATGAACGCTCGGTAACTGTGCAGAAAAAAAGAATAAAAGTATTAGTGCTGTGTAAAAAGCAGTCTGCACAGCAGTGTACACACAGCAATATAGCTAGCAGGCAGCCTACTAACTAGTTCTGCTGTTGCACACAAGAAAATCCTCCCCTGTTACTGCACACTAGCTTTACAGCACAATTGCTATCAGAATAAGCACATAATCACTTTTCTTTCATGCCTAACTCTCTGCCTACTGAGAAACAGCGGCAGCAACCTGTCCCTATGCTAAGATCGGCAGAAGTTAAATGGCGGTCGGCGGTCAGGGCTTTTATAGTCACTGTGACGCCACACAAAGCAAGCCAATCACTGCAATGCCCTTCTCTAAGATGGTGGTGGCCGCTGCCCATGTCATCTCATTGCCCACAGTGTGCGTCCTTGCTCATTGGCTGAGAAAACGCGCCTGCAAGCATTCTGGGAAAACCAACTTTGGCGAAAGTCGGCGATTTTTGAATCTGACCGACCTGTTTCGCTCAACTTTAATGAGGAGGTCTACGTCCAGCCCCGCCTTCTCACCATCTGAGTCAGGAGCATGCTGTGAAGCCTGTTAAAAAAAAAAAAAATTATAGAAAAACAAAAAATAAAAAAGGAGATCACAAAAAAAAATCAAGATATTTACGCGATGAAGACCGCCGTGTCGCTGACGCCGACGACCTTGGGAGGCACTTCGAGGACCTCTTGGCCGAGCACCAGTTTAGAAGACTATAATAAAAAAAAAAATTGTGCTTGCATGTAGGCATATGTGTTGTGTGCAGTGTGATATCTGTAATGATCTCTTTTTATGTGTTGTCTGCAGTGTGATGTCTGTACTAAATTGTTTTCTATGTGTTGTGTGTAGTGTGATGATGTGTTTCTGCGATGCATGTAAGAAACTTACGAATTGCGAGCCCACTCTGGGTATCTCTCCATCTGTTCGTTCTTGTTCTGGGAGCTCCTCTTCAGCTTCAGATTCCTGTTATACAAAAAAAATAATAGATTTAGATATATATACTGTACACATACACATTTACAGGGGGCATAGAAGAGCACTTGTGACCATCAAAATAATACACAGGGCATCATTACTTTCTAGGGGTAAAATCTGGTCACTGTTTTCTAGGGAACTCGCACAGGGCATTGAGATTTTCTAGGGGGCAATTAACTTCTAGAGGGCACGAATATTAGTGGACTCAAAATGAAGCACTGCTATTGTGCCAAATAGCAGATGCAGTAGGACGACATGCTCAGAGTTGGCATATCAGAGATGGATTGTGAAAAAACAAACAAAAAAAAAATAATTTTTTACCTCTAAGCGCTGACGATGCGAGGGAGGGCTCCCAGAAGAAGAAGACATATCAGCTGCTGTTGTCTGCTGCTGCTGGCGGCGTCTGCTGCTGCTGGCGGACTCTGCTGCTGATGAACTCTGCTGCTGCTGGCGAACTCTGCTGCTGGGTGGCGTCTGCTGCTCGGCTGCGTCTGCTGCTGCTGACGGACTCTGCTGCTGGCGGCATCTGCTGATGCTGGTGGACTCTGCTGCTGAGCTGCGTCTGCTGCTGCTGGCGGACTCTGCTGCTGGGCGGCATCTGCTGCTGGTGGACTCTGTGGCTGGGTGGTGCCTGCAGCTGCTGGGCAGCGTATGCTCCTGGGCGGCGTCTGCTGCTGCTGGAGGACTCTGCTGCTGCTGGTGGCGTCTGATGCTGTGCGGCAGCTGATGGCTGATGCCTTCTCCTGCGGCTGGCTCCTCTCTTGCTGGCTGGCTGCTTGGTAATGGCTGAGGGTCCCACTGGCATGATTTATATATGTTTCCTGGGGCTGGGCAACTTCTGAGCATGCTCAGACGTAAAAAACGGATCCGGCCACCGGATCCGGCTTTTTCCAGATCCGACGCATGGCGGCGTCCATAGACTTCCATTGTAACAAAAAGCTGAAAGCGCCGGATCCGGCGTTTCCGGCTTATTCGCCAAAGACAAAAAACGTTACTGTTGCTGTTTTTTCCAGACGCCGGAATGCCACATTTAGCCGGATCCGGCAAAAAACGGAAGAACCGAAAGCCTTGCGGTGTGATCCGGCGCTGATACAAGTCAATGGAAAAAAAAACGGATCCGCCATTAGATTTCGCTGGTTCCAGTGTTACAAAAAATAGCCGGATCGCGCCTGACAGCAAAAAACAGATGTGTGAAAGTAGCCTAAGAATTTCCTGCGCGCTTCGGAAAGAAGTGCTTTCCTTCGTCCGTGATGTCATAAGATTCCAGAGTGACTCTTTTTATAGTAGTATGAGGTATCGTATTCCGTATGTGAGTATAAGGCCGGGATCACACATGCGAGTAAGTCGTCCGACACTCGCATGTGAAATCCCAGCTCTGGCGCCGGCACTCGGGAGTGGAGCGAGCGGCTGCATGTAGTTCTATGCAGCCGCGCACTCCACTCCCGAGTGCCGGCGCCAGAGCTGGGATTTCACATGCGAGTGTCGGACGACTTACTCGCATGTGTGATCCCGGCCTAAAGGACATTTATTGACCACTCCTGGCCTGTATAGTTTGCAGTGATGTCACTGAGCATTTGTTTTTGAGAGATGCTGCCGGCCAGGACACAATTAATGCTGGAGCTCATTAAGGTATTTGACCATTCGTCAACCCCCTATCATTTACTGATTTATTTGCAACTGATGGACCTATCATCCTCTCTTTTGTGAACTTTGTGCAGCCATACAGGTCAATTGAGCAAAATATCCTGAAGTATTATTAGCGTGTACCCATACATGTTTTTTTGGAATATCACTGTAGCATTGATTTAGAGAGTTGGATTACCTAAAACATTTTTTAGAGTGTGAGGCACAAATTGAGTCAGTGTAACCTTTTATACTATTGATATTACTTTTTGAGTGAGCAGATACACTCTTACTGTCCAGTACCACTTGGGGGAATGTGGATTCCTATCATACCCGGTGTTTCTTTTTTTAGTAAAAGTACTGGGGTTTTTTATTTTATTTTGAAAATACTAGATAGACTCACTTCTCTGCTTACTTTTCCTGCCATTTTAGCCCACTTTCAGATGCTTAACGTGCTTAACACATTCTCTTGTATTTTCTTTCAGAATCTTCACTTAGCACTTCACATGCATGCTATGACTAGTGTTGAGCGATACGATACTGCAAATATCGGGTATCGGCCGATATTAGCTGTATCGGGCTTTCGATTCCGAGTACCGATATTTTCGTCATATCGGATACCGGAATCGGATTTGTCACTGTCACTGTGAGTGTCCGTCGGTCGGGTCTGTCAGGAGTCAGCGGCACTTACCTGGCAGAAGATCTCCGGCGGTCACGTCCTGGACTGCTTGATGGCCGCCATTATCTTCTCCCTGGTGGTCACATGCAGTTTTTCGCGATAACTGCAGTGACTGCAGGGTAATCCCGGCCATAAACCAGTCCGATGACGTCACCGCCGGGGAAGCAGGTAATCAGCTGTGCTGCGCCGGGATGACAGGCTCTGCCTGTCATTCTGATGTAGCAGAGCTGGATCGTCGTGGGACACTCGTTACTATGGACTGCGTCGGACAGGTGGTATACTGCTGTTTTTTTTTTTCATTTTTTTACAGAAGATCGATGGCGTCGCAGGATGAGACTGTAATAAAAGTAATGAAAACTGTGTTGTGTTTTTTATTAAATTAAATTTTTTTTTTATGAACATTCACCCGTCCGGGTACATCAACAATTTAACTATTTAAATACAGGGACCCTGTCCGGGTTATTTATAATTCTTTAGTAGGGGTGTTCCAGGTACCACCTGGTACTCTTCTGATGCTTGCCAAACATCCGAGACACCAAGGACCACCAGGACCTGATGACGTCGTGTGGCCTGTACAGTCAAGTCGTGACCCGCTATCTGTGTCTGTGTGGCCACCTCTTTCATCTCCCTCCGGGTCTGGAGCCCTATGTTCCGGACTGAACGAACCCCAGGGGGCCTAACAGGCGCCGGGTACGGGCCAGCTATAGTTATCATGTCCATAGCTGGGGCTGCTGAGGAGACCACTGAGGGAGGCTGGGGAGATTTACGGCGTGGGGTGGGCACTTGTGCAGAGGCCTGGATGTGGGAGGCTGAAGGCTCCGAGGGTCTCACAGGTTCCTGACACTCTGGGGAGTAGGGGTCGCACCTGGTAACATTTAGGGCGTACCATCCATTGTAACCCCAGTGTCGGGTGTAAGTCACCAAGTCTCCTGGCAACAGGTCCCTCCCCGGGTGTCCTTCTGGGAGGTGAGTCTCCACGTCCCGCCGGGTCACAAAAACTTCTAAATAAAGTCCAGGCTCCTGGATGAAGCTCCAACCACCTTTCAATTTAAAGTTCCGTACTGCACCCTTACGCCGGTGCTCCCACAGGGTTCCTTTATCTTTTCTCATCCGGTCCTTATCTGCCCGGTCCTTCTCCAGGTTACGTTGCCGAAGCTTTTGGGATTCTCGCTGCTCCCTTTGTCGCTCTGCTTCCCGCTCCCAACGTCTCCACTCTTCCTCCTGACGCCGGTTGTAATTCTCCTCCACCAGCAGCTCCATGTCTCCACCATCAAACTGCAGCTTACAATGTCCGGTTTGCGGCAGCTCTCCTGGCGCCCCACAGTCCTGGCGGCGCTCACCTGCGGAGGAAGCAGCCGGCTCTGGAACAGATGACAGTCGGGGCTCCGGTACAGACAGGTAGACCTCTGGTGCCTGCGCGGCCTCCTCCATGAGGACGGGTGTCGCTTCTTCTGTCTCAGCGACGGGGGCAGACAGCGGGATCTGGGGTGCTGCCGGTGCAGAGTTTTTTGCAGGAACGGGTGCCTCCACTGCGACAACGTCAACCGGATCACATTGCAAGGGCTGGGATGCCCGCACGGACTCCTCTACTAGAACGGGTGCCTCACCTTCCGGTACAGACACTTCAGGTAAGAGGGATTGGCGCCGCTCCAAGTTTAGTTTTAGGGCACGCCAGCTGGCTTCCATCCTGGCGACCTCCTCCCGGTGCCGGGCCAGGCCTCTTAGGGTATCCTCCGCTTCTTGCAGCGTAGGAGGGTTTCCAGGCCGGGTGCCCAACGGTGGTTCCATGGCGATCGGGTCGCTTCCGTGGGGGGAGAACTCTGACTGCTCCATCCCTTCACACTTCTGCTCGTGTCCATTAGCCATCTCTGCCAAGTCACATGTGTCATTAGCATCTGGAGAGGGCCCCTCTTTTGTAGGGAGGCGGGACCTTCGTGTTAGTTTCCGCACACTGAGGAGGATGAGGAGGCGGAACTGAAGAGCTGTGGGGCACGATCTTACATTGCAGTACCATTTAGAGTGGTCGGCCATCGTTTTTGCGCCACTGAGTGAGTGTACACCCACGAAGAGCACGCCCTTCTTCTTCACCAGTGCCTCGTCGTGACGCAGATATGACGGAAAAATGGCAAATACATTCTCTGATGATTTTAGCAATTCTCAAGCACAAAACCAGTTCAATTCAGGCACACAGGACTCGCTTATAGCGAGCTACAGAATCCTGTTCGTGACGCCCAAGTTGAGTCGCACAGAGCCAGAGGTTTTGGGGGTACTCGGCACCGAGCCCGTCGACTTCTATGGGGTATGTCACGGCTTTACCCGGCAATTGAATCAGAGTCTATTTTACTATGTAGAAGTGTATAAACTATAAATATATGTATATATATATATGTCACAATGACATGTATATATATATATATATGTATTCTATGTGTGTATATTTTGTGTTTACAACGAAAGAAAGGGTTTTTTTTGTTGCGATATTTTGTTCCCATAGACTTACATGGGACTTCCGGTATCGGAATCGGATATCGACGATATTTAGTGATATCGGCGATACCATTCCGATACAATATTTTTAGATATCGAGCAGTATCGCTCAACACTAGCTATGACGCTTATGACAAGTATCGCTCAAGGTCTTGTCAGATCCTTTGAGGATGTGCATAGTGACATCATGATACAGCTGGTGTTACTACAATGGGCCATGGTTCCTTGCTATTGTGATATCTGGGGCCTACTCAACGCTGGAAGCCATAGAGTGAAGATTGTCGAAGAAGATGAGAGATATTGTGGAGATCAATGGACAGCAAGCTTCGGGTGTGGTGGGACGGGTAAGGTGAGTATTTATTTTTATAATGCTTAGGGACTGGATAGAATCCAGACATTATAAGGAACATTTGATTTGCATGGAATAACTTCAATGCAAATTAATTTCCCTGTAAAATTCGAGTGATCTGCTGAATTAAAAGCTCGGCAGATTCGTTCATCTCTGGTAGATAGATCTGTGCATGAACTAAATAATTCTATTATGCTACAACTAAATATCACCATACCATAGTTAAATAAAACTGGTATACTTTGACGGTATAACATGACCATACTGTGACTGGATAAAAATCCCAAACCATGACTGAATTGTATGGGGCAGACATCCCCAACCCGTGGCTCGCTGGCCCATTATGTGTGGCTCATGGCTGTCTGGCATCTAGAAAAACAGCCTTGAAGAGAAGCTCTTCATCTGGCGATGGTGACTTTTGTAAATAATCTGGCACAGAACATAAAATCAGGAAGTGCATATACTGGTCATGAAGGGAAGATAAATATGGTAAGCTGGAGCTAGGATGATACTTTCAGTTAGAGGGGTGCTAGAGCTCTATGCAGAAGCTTGACGGAAATTCTTGATGTGAGAAAAACAAATGTGGGTAAAGTAGAAACACATACAGTACATGTAAGAATACTGTCTTTAAGGTAGGGTGCACAATTTGGCCA
Source organism: Oophaga sylvatica (assembly GCA_033576555.1). NCBI lineage: Eukaryota > Metazoa > Chordata > Amphibia > Anura > Dendrobatidae > Oophaga > Oophaga sylvatica. The sequence continues at coordinate 47,872 of JARQOD010003302.1, read as the reverse complement.
TTTTCACTAAGAGGTGTACTCACTTATGTTGCTAATGGTTTAGACATTAATGGCTGTGTGCTGAGTTATTTAGAGAGCACACTAAATTTACCGTTATATAAGCTGTACACTGACTACTTTACATTGTATCAAAGTGTCACATCTTCATTGTTGTCCCATGAAAAGATATAATAAAATATTTCCAAAAATGTGAGGGGTGTTCTCCCTTTTGTGAGAAACTGTATGTAAATACTTAAATGGCCCATACAAAAAGTATAGTCAAAACTGGACATGAATTGATCTGATGAGATTCAAATTTGGCAATTTAAGTGAATTTTACAAGGAATTTCTATTCACAGCAACTTTTTTCTCCCAAATTGAATATTCCTTGTGATTGGTGTCATCCTGGGCATAATTGCAGCCAGAAGTCCCAGCCTAAAGTTCATGTTGTAAGGTCACAGCACTCGTCATGGTATTATGACATCATCACAACCACAAACAGTGAATGTGAAGTGAGAAGCACAAAATAGAGTAAAACCCTAATATAGCAGATAGTATAAACAATAGTTTTGCTCACATTGGGTGGTTGTGTGAGGACATAATCACTTTAAGGCCGGGGTCAGACATGCGAGAAACTCGTACGAGTCTCGAATGTCAATACCCGGCACTGCCACCGACAATGACTCTGTGCATGCGCCGTGTGGTCTCGTAACTAGTCACTGTTAGAATTTCCAGCCTAGCAGGAAGATGCAGCCCATTGTGGTGGTAAAAAGATGTGCTGAGAGCTTAATTTGCTGAGAGCATATTGCAAAAAATATACACATCTGTAGTCAAAGCTGTTTCATGTAAAATCCACTTAAAAGATAAGGGGGCGCAAACTCCATCTCAAGAAAGAAAGATTCAATCTAAAGAAGAGTCAAGGCTAGAGTTGAGCGAAACAGGTCGGTCAGATTCAAAAGTCGCGACTTTAGCCACAGTCGAGTTTCGTCAACCGAAACCCAACCATAGCGTGAGTTCGGCCATGCGGTCGTCGAAACTAGCACCAAAGTCGTATTTCTCAGAATGCTTACAGGTGCCTTTTTTCAGCCAATGAATAAGGACGTACACTGTGGGCAACGAGATGACATTGGCAGCGTCCACCAACATCTTAGAGAAGGGCATTGCAGTGATTGGCTTGCTTTGGGGGGCGTTATAGTGTCTATTATAGTGTCTCACCACCGACCTCCATTTTACTTCTGGAGATCTTCACAGTAGGGAGAGGTTGCTGACGCTTTTTGTCAGTAGGGAGAGAGTTTGGTCTGTAAAGAGAAGTTCTTCTGTGCTTGTGTTGATAGTAATTGTGCTGATAGCAATTGTGCTGTACAGTTAGTGTTCAGTGACAGGGGAGGATTTTCTTTTGTGCAGCAGCGCTGGTTATTAGACTGCCTGCTAGCTGTATTGCTGTGTGTACACTGCTGTGCAGACTGCTTTTTACACAGTACTAATACTTTTATTCTTTTTTTCTGCACAGTTACCGAGCATTCATTTTTTCCCACACTGTATAGAGCTGTACGCTCCTCACACACTACCGTGTACCAGCTGGTATCACGGACAAATACTTGCTGACTATCTGTGTGTGACTCCAGAAATAAATAGGGAGATTTAAATTTTCCCCTACACCGTATACAGCTGTACTCTCCTCATACAGTACCGTATATCTGCTGGTATTACAGTCAAATCCATACTGAGTGAGCGTCTGTGTGTGACTCCGGAAATAGATACGGAGATTTAAATTTTCCCCTACACCGTATACAGCTGTACACTCCTCATAGAGTACCGTATATCTGCTGGTATTACGGTCAAATCCATACTGAGTGAGCATCTGTGTGTGACTCCGGAAATAAATATGGAGATTTAAATTTTCCCCTACACGGTATACATCTGTACGCTCCTCATACAGTACCGATATCTGCTGGTATTACAGTCAAATCCATACTGATGGCATCTGTGTGTGACTCTGAAAATAGATATGGAGATTTAAATTTTCCCCTACACTGTATACAGCTGTACACTCCTCATAGAGTACCGTATATCTGCTGGTATTACGGTCAAATCCATACTGAGTGAGAGTCTGTGTGTGACTCCGGAAATATATACGGAGATTTAAATTTTCCCCTACACCGTATACAGGTGTACGCTTCTCATACAGTAACATATATCTGCTGTTATTTTTGGCACATTTTCCCAAACAAGAGGAAGTATGGTGGAAGAGGCCGCGGACGTGGGCTGGGGGGCCAGCTGGTACTGATGGTGGTGGTGGTGCATCTTCTGGTAGTGCCAAAAGCACAATAGCACCTAAGGCATGAGGTGTTGAGCCTGCGTCATCGTCTGGCTCTAGAAGGCCTGGAAGACTCCCTTTTCTGGGAGTAGGTAAACAGCTTTTAAAGCCGGAGCATCAGGAACAGGTTTTGGCTTACATTGCCGAAACAGTCTCCAGCTCTATCGCCTCCTCTTCTAACTTTCAAAAATGCAAGCACTGAGTCATCAGGCAGGCTCCTGGTTAGGAACAACACCTTTTCTTGTGTCCTTCTCCCCCACCAAAAGTGAAGGATGTGGCAGGCCACACTTCAGATTACTCCATGGAGCTCTTTTCACATACCATGCCTAACTTTTCAAGTCAAATCCTGAATTCCCCAGTCCAAGATGAATATGACATGGAGTGCACTGATGCACAGCCACTGCTATATGATTCTACAGGTACATTCATCCAAAGCACTACATTGCCCTCGCCGTCTACTGAGCCAGAATCTGACCCTGATCAAACTCAGGTGCCCCTTCCCGCATACTATACCACCTTACACGGTGACATAGAGGTAGGTTCAGATGAAATTGAAGAGGAGGTGATTGATGACCCAGTTGTTGACCCAGATTGGAATCCATTGGGGGAAGAGGGTGCCGCTGGCAATAGCTCAGAAGAGGAGGAGGATCCGTAGCAGGCATCGACATCGCAGCTGTGGTTTTCTGGCAGGCCCGTAGCAGTCCAAAAACGTGTTAAAAAAACAAAAAAAGTGTTTCAGAATAGCTTTGCCAGATGGTCAAATTAGCACAGAGTGCAAGCCCTGAAAAGTTTTCCCATAGTAGGAAGAGTGCAGTGTGGCACTTTTATGACCAAAATCCTATTGATGAGGCAAAGGTTATCTGTAAGAAGTGCGGAAGGACCTTTAGCCGAGGGAAAAATCGCAGACATTTGAATACCAGTTGCATGCTTAGACATGTAAACACCATGCACTTGCAAGCATGGACGGACTACAAAACCTCACTGGCTTTGAATGCCTACATTGCCAAACTGATCTCATTAGAGATGATGCCCTTCCATTTGGTTGAAAGCGCAGCATTCCGAGAGCTCATGGCCTACGCTGTCCCACGCTATGACCTACCCAGTCGGCACTTCTTTTCTAGAAAAGCCATCCCTGCCCTCCACCTGCATGTGAAAGACAGCATTGTCCATGCACTCAAACAATCAGTGAGAGGAAAGGTGCACCTCACAACAGATGCATGGGCCAGTAGGCATGGCCAGGGCCATGATGTGTCCATCACTGTGCACTGGGTGAATGTGGTGGATTCAGGGTCCACAGGGGACAGCGGCGGTGGGACAATGCTGCCTAGCCAACGGTATAGGCAACAGTTGGCTGTAGGCGTTCAACCCTCCTCCTCCAGAAGCGAAAACTCGTCGACAGAGTGCAGTCGCACGAGCACTCCATCCGCAGCTGCCAGTGTTGTACACGTAGTGTCACATTATCGAACAGCTAGTGGTAAGCGTCAGCAGGCTATTTTAAAGATAATGTCTTTGGCCGACAACAGATACACCACAGAGGTACTGGCCGACTACTTGCAGCGAGAAACTGAGTCATAGCTGGGCAGTCTACATCTTGAGCCAGGCAAGGTAGTCAGTGATAACTGTCAGTGATAACAGACACATACTTTGCCTGGCTCACACCTTGAACTTGGTGGTGCAGTGCTTCATAAATAATTATCCAGAGTTACCAGCCCTGCTCCATAAGGTGCGAAGACTGTGCTCACACATCCGTCGCTCGCCCGTAGACTCCAGTCGTATGCAGAGGCTGAAGCGATCGCTCTACCTCCCCAATCACCCCCTAATCATAGACATTGCAACAAGGTGGTACTCCACCATGCACATGGTTGAGAGGCTGTGCGAACTGAGGCAGGCTGTAATACATTTGTGGGAGGATCCACGGGCAGGCAGTTTGAGGGCGGACATGGAGTTCTCGGGTGTGCAGTGGTCAAAGCTGAAAGACCTCTGTAAAGTCCTTCAGGGTTTTGAGGAATGCACACGGCTGGTAAGCGCAGACGATGCCATCATAAGCATGACCATCCCACTTATGCGTCTGCACATGCAAACTTTGACGCACATTAAGGATCAGGCGTCTGCAGCGGAGGAGGAGGGAAGCCTTCATGACAGTCAGGAATTGTCTGCTCAGAGAACTGTCCTGGACGAGGTGGAGGAAGAAGAGGAAGAGGAGGAGGATGAGGATGAGGGGGATGGTTATTTTGTGGGGGATGATGCTTCTCAGGGGGCAAGAGAAAATGTTGGCTTGCCAAGGTCAGGTACAGGGTTTGTGCGTGAATGGAGAGATGTGGATTTGCCAGAAAGGGCTCCTCCACCCACCACTGGCAGTGCATCATTAACACCTGGAACATTGGCCCACATGTGTGATTATGTCTTGCGGATCCTAAAAAGGGACCCCGCATTGCCAAAATTATGAAGGATGACGACTACTTGTTGGCCAGCATCCTCGATCCATGCTATAAAGGCAAATTACAGAACATCATGCCACAGGAGAACCTAGAGCTAATATTGGCGAACAAACAAGCAACTCTGGTAAACCGTTTGTTAGAGGCATTCCCAGCACACAGCAGCGATGCAGGTTCTACCACGAGCCGTACTGGGCCAAATGGAAGAGGTGTTCGTGGTGCACACAGCCGAAGTGGCATTGGAGACAGAGGTTTCATGACCATGTTGTGGTCTGATTTCTCGAGTAACGCTCACACGACTGTTAATACTGAATCGATTGCAACAGACTGGAGACAACAGTTGTCAACTATGGTTCAAAATTACCTCTCCTCCCCTATCGATGTTCTCCCTCACAGTTCATTCCCCTTTGACTACTGGGCCTGTAAACTGGACACCTGACCTGAATTGGCACAATATGCCTCACAGGAGCTCGCTTGCCCTGCTGGTAGTGTGCTATCAGAAAGAGTCTTCAGTGCTGCTGGATCAATCCTGACAGAAAGAAGGACCCGGCTATCGACCCAAAATGTAGATGATCTCACCTACATTAAAATGAACCATGCCTGGGTTTCAAAGGAATTTGTACCACCTTCCCTGATGACACATAGGTTGCCAGCAAAATGGCGAGCTTTGTCCCACTCTTCCTCTGACTTCTCCAATTCCTCCATTTGCAGCTGGTGAACGTCCAGCCTACACCTCAACATATGCCAGTTTTTCCACCTCCCTAGCTGAGCTGTACCCCTCCAGGGCCAGGGTCAGCACCTGGCTCACCCGGGCAAGTGCCGGTGCTCTGAGCAGGTGGGGGGCCCCCTCGCTGTCAGAGACACCGGCGTACTTAGAGGAGCCCTGTGTCAGCTCCCGTCACCCACAAGTGTGCCCCCCCTGCTTGCTCAGGGCCCCAGCACTTGCAATACTTACCTCTCCCTGCTCCACCACTGTGACGTCTACCGCGTTTCCTGACAGTGACATTCAGGTCAGAGAGCGCAATGACGTCACGTCTGTGCGCCCTCTGCCTGAACAGTCACAGTGCAGAGATCTGGAAGATGGCGACGCTGAGGAGTCCAGAGAAGAGCAGTGCCGAGAGAGGAGAGGTATTTCATTTTTTTAATGGCTGGAGCAATATATGGGGAGCATTATACACTGGAGAATTATATATGCCTATCATACACTTGAGCATCACAGAGAGGGCCCATTAAACACTGGAGCATCATCCATGGGGCACATCATATACTGGAGCATCATATGGGGTCCGTTATACATGGCACATCATATAGGGCACATTATATATGGAGCATCACATGGAGACCATTATATCTGGAGCATTATATGGGGTTCATCATACATTGGAGCATCATATATGGGGCCCATCATATACTAGAGCATCGTATGGGGTTCATTATTTGTGGGGCATCATATAGGGCCATTTATATATGGAGCATCATATGGAGCACATATGGGGCTTATTCTGTATGGAGCATTATATGGAGCCCATTCTGTACAGAGCAATATATGGGGCTCATTATTCTGTATGGCGCACTATGTGGTGCCCATAATACTGTATGGAGAACTATAGTGTCTGTTTTTTGAGCTATTGTAGAATTTAAAATAGATATCACTCATGTAATGTAAGAAGTGAAGTATTTGGCATTGCACTATACCTATATTTCTCTGCCGTATCGGAGCATCATGAATTGTGGTATGCGTTAAAGGGGCCCACTGAGACTCTTTGGCATGGGGCCCACGAAAACCTGAAGCCAGCACTGCCCCCCCCACAACTTTAGCCAAATAACCCCCAATTTTCAATGCGTTACTATTATTATAAAGTTAATTAATGTTGACAGGCTTAAGTAATAAGAATTGATGTAGTTGGCATTGAAATGGGCACTGTAGGTGTGTTTACTGTCCTCCACTCCCTGCCGACTTTTATTCCCCATTGACTTGCATTGGGGTTGGATTTTCGACTCCAACCCGACCATTTCCGTTAGTTGGCCGACTTCGTTCGACTCGACTTTTAAGAAAGTCGGGTTTCACGAAACCCGACTCGACCCTAAAAAAGGCAAAGTCGCTTATCTCTATTCACAGGCTCAGAATGGATGACACCAGAATATAAAAATTAGAAGAAGGGTAATGTATCAGAAGCATACAGCTGTATACAGTGTTGGGGTAATTGTAAAATCTCCGTATATATTTCCGGAGTAACACACAGACTCTCACAGACTCAGTATGGAGCACACCAGAATATAAAAAGTAGAAAAAGGGTAATGTATCAGAAGCGTACATCTGTATACAGTGTTGGGGTAATTTTAAATGTCTGTATATATTTCCAGAGTCAGACACAGACTCTCACAGGCTCAGTATGGATCACACCAGAATATAAAAAGTAGAAAAGGATAATGTATCAGAAGCGTACAGCTGTATACATTGTTGGGGTAATTTGAAATGTCTGTATATATTTCCGGAGTAACACACAGATGCTCACAGGCTCAGTATAGAGTAGACCAGAATATAAAAAGCAAAAAAGGCTAATGTGTCCGAAGATACCAGGTGTATACAGTGTTGGGGTAATTGTAAATCTCCGTTTATATTTCCGGAGTAACACACAGACTCTTTCTCAGTATGGATTTAACCATAATACAGAAGGCAGAAAAACGGTACTGTATCAGAAGATACCAGCTGTATACGGTTTTGGGGAAAATTGAAATCTCCTGATATATTTCCAGAGTCACACACAGATAGTCAGCATGTATTTGTCCGTGATACCAGCTGGTACACGGTACTGTGTGAGGAGCGTACAGCTCTATACAGTGTGGGAAAAAATGAATGCTCGGTAAATGTGCAGAAAAAAAGAATAAACGTATTAGCACTGTGTAGGTGCTGTGTAAAAAGCACTCTGCACAGGTGTGTACACACAGCAATACAGCTATCAGGCAGCCTAATAACCAGCGCTGCTGCTGCACACAACAAAATCCTCCCCTGTCACTGCACACTAACTGTACAGCACAATCGCTATCAGCACAAGCACAGAATAATTTTTTTTTCCTGCCTAACTCTCTCCCTACTGAGAAACAGCGTCAGCTTCTCTCCCTACGCTAAGATCGGCAGAATTAAAATGGCGGTCGGCGGTCAGGGCTTTTATAGCCACTGTGACTAGTGTTGAGCGATACGATACTGCAAATATCGGGTATCGGCCGATATTAGCTGTATCGGGCTTTCGATTCCGAGTACCGATATTTTCGTCATATCGGATACCGGAATCGGATTTGTCACTGTCACTGTGAGTGTCCGTCGGTCGGGTCTGTCAGGAGTCAGCGGCACTTACCTGGCAGAAGATCTCCGGCGGTCACGTCCTGGACTGCTTGATGGCCGCCATTATCTTCTCCCTGGCGGTCACATGCAGTTTTTCGCGATAACTGCAGTGACTGCAGGGTAATCCCGGCCGTAAACCAGTCCGATGACGTCACCGCCGGGGAAGCAGGTAATCAGCTGTGCTGCGCCGGGATGACAGGCTCTGCCTGTCATTCTGATGTAGCAGAGCTGGATCGTCGTGGGACACTCGTTACTATGGACTGCGTCGGACAGGTGGTATACTGCTGTTTTTTTTTTCATTTTTTTACAGGAGATCGATGGCGTCGCAGGATGAGACTGTAATAAAAGTAATGAAAACTGTGTTGTGTTTTTTATTAAATTAAAAAATTTTTTTATGAACATTCACCCGTCCGGGTACATCAACAATTTAACTATTTACATACAGGGACCCTGTCCGGGTTATTTATAATTCTTTGGCAGTGGTGTTCCAGGTACCACCTGGTACTCTTCTGATGCTTGCCAAACATCCGAGACACCAAGGACCACCAGGACCTGATGACGTCGTGTGGCCTGTACAGTCAAGTCGTGACCCGCTATCTGTGTCTGTGTGGCCACCTCTTTCATCTCCCTCGGGTCTGGAGCCCTATGTCCCGGACTGAACGAACCCCAGGGGGCCTAACAGGCGCCGGGTACGGGCCAGCTATAGTTATCATGTCCATAGCTGGGGCTGCTGAGGAGACCACTGAGGGAGGCTGGGGAGATTTACGGCGTGGGGTGGGCACTTGTGCAGAGGCCTGGATGTGGGAGGCTGAAGGCTCCGAGGGTCTCACAGGTTCCTGACACTCTGGGGAGTAGGGGTCGCACCTGGAACATTTAGGGCGTACCATCCATTGTAACCCCAGTGTCGGGTGTAAGTCACCAAGTCTCCTGGCAACAGGTCCCTCCCCGGGTGTCCTTCTGGGAGGTGAGTCTCCACGTCCCGCCGGGTCACAAACACTTCTAAATAAAGTCCAGGCTCCTGGATGAAGCCCCAACCACCTTTCAATTTAAAGCTCCGTACTGCACCCTTACGCCGCGGCTCCCACAGGGTTCCTTCATCTTTTCTCATCCGGTCCTTATCTGCCCGGTCCTTCTCCAGGTTACGTTGCCGAAGCTTTTGGGATTCTCGCTGCTCCCTTTGTCGCTCTGCTTCCCGCTCCCAACGTCTCCACTCTTCCTCCTGACGCCGGTTGTAATTCTCCTCCACCAGCATCTCCATGTCTCCACCATCAAACTGCAGCTTACGATGTCCGGTTTGCAGCAGCTCTCCTGGCGCCCGACAGTCCTGGCGGCGCTCACCTGCGGAGGAAGCAGCCGGCTCTGGAACAGATGACAGTCGGGGCTCCGGTACAGACAGGTAGACCTCTGGTGCCTGCGCGGCCTCCTCCATGAGGACGGGTGTCGCTTCTTCTGTCTCAGCGACGGGGGCAGACAGCGGGATCTGGGGTGCTGCCGGTACAGAGTTTTTTGCAGGAACGGGTGCCTCCACTGCGACAACGTCAACCGGATCACATTGCAAGGGCTGGGATGCCCGCACGGACTCCTCTACTAGAATGGGTGCCTCACCTTCCGGTACAGACACTTCAGGTAAGAGGGATTGGCGCCGCTCCAAGTTTAGTTTTAGGGCACGCCAGCTGGCTTCCATCCTGGCGACCTCCTCCCGGTGCCGGGCCAGGCCTCTTAGGGTATCCTCCGCTTCTTGCAGCGTAGGAGGGTTTCCAGGCCGGGTGCCCAACGGTGGTTCCGTGGCGATCGGGTCGCTTCCGTGGGGGGAGAGCTCTGACTGCTCCATCCCTTCACACTTCTGCTCGTGTCCATTAGCCATCTCTGCCAAGTCACATGTGTCATTAGCATCTGGAGAGGGCCCCTCTTTTGTAGGGAGGCGGGACCTTCGTGTTAGTTTCCGCACACTGAGGAGGATGAGGAGGCGGAACTGAAGAGCTGTGGGGCACGATCTTACATTGCAGTACCATTTAGAGTGGTCGGCCATCGTTTTCGTGCCACTGAGTGAGTGTACACCCACGAAGAGCACGCCCTTCTTCTTCACCAGTGCCTCGTCGTGACGCAGATATGGCGGAAAAATGGCAAATACATTCTCTGATGATTTTAGCAATTCTCAAGCACAAAACCAGTTCAATTCAGGCACACAGGACTCGCTTATAGCGAGCTACAGAATCCTGTCGTGACGCCCAAGTTGAGTCGCACAGAGCCAGAGGTTTTGGGGGTATTCGGCACCGAGCCCGTCGACTTCTATGGGGTATGTCACGGCTTTACCCGGCAATTGAATCAGAGTCTATTTTACTATGTAGAAGTGTATAAACTATAAATATATGTATATATATATGTCACAATGACATGTATATATATATATATGTATTCTATGTGTGTATATTTTGTGTTTACAACGAAAGAAAGAGTTTTTTTTGTTGCGATATTTTGTTCCCATAGACTTACATGGGACTTCCGGTATCGGAATCGGATATCGACGATATTTAGTGATATCGGCGATACCATTCCGATACGATATTTTTAGATATCGAGCAGTATCGCTCAACACTAACTGTGACACAACACAAAGCAAGCCAATCACTGCAATGCCCTTCTCTAAGATGGTGATGGCCGCTGCCCATGTCATCTCGTTGCCCACAGTGTGCGTCCTTGCTCATTGGCTGAGAAAAGGCACCTGCAAGCATTCTGGGAAAACCGACTTTGGCTCTCGAGTCGACGACTGCATGGCCTACCTCACGCTATGGTCGGGTTTCGCTTGACGAAAGTCGGTGATTTTTTAATCTGACCGACCTTTTTCACTCAACTCTACAGGCCGATAGTCGGCCGACTACGTTCGACTCGACTTTTGGAAAAGTCGAGCCGACCGAAACCCGACTCGACCCTCCCGGAGTCAAAGTCGCTCATCTCTAGTCAAGGGTTCTCTACAATAAGAACTACTGTATTAATCTGTTGAATAATCTTCTTCAAGAGCTGGTCACCATATTAATACTGGTTTCAACTGTATTAACTATGAAGTTTTATTAACAAGCTGTGGCTGAATAACACCAACATAGCCTGATTGAATAACACCGCCATACTGTGCCTGGCTGACCCACCATATTGTGACTGAAAAATGTCTCAATGCTGTCACTCGATAACACCATCTTATCTGAATAAAACTACTCTACCATGGTTATGTAACAGCATCATACCACGACTGAATAGTTTTAAGAAGCTGTGACTGATTAACACCATAATACGCTAACTGAATAACAACATTATTCCGTAACTAGATAACGCCATCATACCATGACTAAATAATACCATCATAACCTAATTGTATAACACCATTATAATCTGACTGGATAACTACATCATACTATGACTAGATAACAATACCATGACTTAGTCTGATTAAATAACACCACTATACTGTAAATAAATGGCACCACCATGCCAGAACTGAATAGCAGCACAATACCATCGGTGGATAACACCATCATACTGCAACTGAACAATGCCATCATAACCTGATTGAGGAACACAGATTGCCATAACTGGATAACACCACTCTGTTATTACTGAACAACAGCATTATACTATGATTGAATAAAACCACCATACATTGACAAAATCATATTACCTTATGGTGATTAAATAGCACTGACATGTTTTGACTGTTTTGAATGTTTTTAACATCACACTACCATAAGAGAACAAAAATACCATGCTGTCAGGGGTCAGGATGAGAAGGTAAGAATAATCATTTGGGTTTTTTTTAAAATGTGGTGAAGAAAACGAAAAAGGCAAAGGATGAGGACATTATTCCACAATGCAACAAGGATGGAAGTTATTGTTATAGGAAGGGGGCCAAGGATGGTGGGAATATTAGTGGAAAGGTCCAGGACTGGAGACATTATTATTATTATTATTATTATTATTATTATTAATAAAAAGGGCCAGGATAAGACAATATTACTGGAAGTTGCCCAGGAAGGAGGATATTTTTAAAGGAAAAGGCCCAGGATGGGGCAAATTATACTAAGAGGGGGCCCAGGATGGAGACATTGTTATAGCATGGTGCTCAAGATTGGGGACATTATTAATGAATGGCCAAGGATGGGGGGCATTAATACTGTAAGGGGCCAGGATGGCGACATTGTTACTGGTAGGGACTCAGGATGGCAACTTTATTACCGGAAGGGACTAGAATGGGGGACATTATTACAGGAAAGAAACAGAATGTTTTCCTCAATCATGATATTACAGGAAGCAGCCAGGACAGGAAACATTATTACATGCGGGGCGAATATACATCTTTATAGGATCTAGAATGGTACAAGGGCCCATACCTATGACCAACATCCAGGTCCAAATTTTGCATCAGTGCCCATCAAACTCTAGCATTGCCACTGCATACTGTGACTGAATAATATCTCCATACTATGACTGCATTATGCCAGCATTCCCTGACAGGATATGACCTCCATATTTTAAGAGAGTTTTTTTTATATGCCAAGTATAAGCCGACCCGAGTATAAGCTGAGGCACCTAATTTTGCCACGGAAAACCGGGTAAGCTTATTGACTCAAGTATAAGCTGGGTATGAAATGTCCCCTTATCCCTGTCCTGGTATGCGTGGCCCCCCCGTGTCCTAGTATGCGTGGCTCCCCGTCCTGTAA
>JARQOD010003302.1:0-34989 GCA_033576555.1 Oophaga sylvatica | reverse complement strand
GACTTTTTTTGTAAAATTTACACCTTTTAATTAACCCCCTACGGGTTGTAAAATTTTGCACACATGTTTTTTTTAATTTTTTGTGCAAATTAGGTGGAGTCACACCCAACCACAAAAAATGGGCCCTTTTTTAGCGGTCGACAATCGGTCAAAAAAAAAACTCACACCCCTTCTGGCCCCGATTTTCCTTCAAAGAGCATTTAATGCATGTGTGTGTACCTTGTAACATCCGATTTTCATCGTTGCGAGATTTTCTCGAGGCTTGCAAAACGACATATAATGGCCCAAAAAAAGAATGTTTTTAAATGCAAAGAAAAAATGATATTACCAAAAATTTAATATATATATTTTAATTATTTTGTCTTTGTGACTATATTATTACTATATTTAAGTTTTTACACTTCTACATATGTTATAGCGCAAATTTCAATTCCGGGGCTCAGGAAATCACAGAACCGACATGAAATGTACATTGTTTCTCCCATTTAACCATGAAATTTCTTGTATTTTTTATATTTTTAAACTAAAATTTACATGAGTATATGTGTGCTAAATTTCAGACAGTAGGGGTTAATTAAAGGTGTAAATTCGTTGAAAAAAAACGGCTTTTTTTCTACGAATTTCCCTTTAATTAACCCCTACAGGGTGTAAATTTTGCCACAGTTTTATTTAATTGTTTGTGAAAAATTGGGGGAGCACACAAACACAAAAAAGGGTTTTCCGTTTTAGACGGTCGAAATGGGTCAAAATAAAAACATCACACACCCTTTCTGGCACCCGTTTTTCCTTTAAAAGATGCTTTTAAAATCGCTGTGGTGTCCCTTTGGGTAACATCCATTTTCACCGACTTGCGAGATTTTCTCGCAGGCTTGCAAAACTGACATATAATGGATCCAAAAGAATAGTATTTAAATGCCAAAAGAAAGAATAGATATATACACATATATATATATATATATATATATATATATATATATGTCATTGTGACATATATATATATACATATATTTATAGTTCTTACACTTCTACATACTGTTATAGCCGCTAATTCAATTGCCGGCTTCAGTGAAATCACAGAAGCCGACATGAAATGATACATTGTTTCCACACATTTAACCATGTAATTTCATGTATTTTTATATATGTTTGAAACATACAATTACATGAGTATATGTGTGCTAAATTTCAGACATGTAGGGGTTAATATAAAGGTGTAAATTCGTTGTAAAAAAAACTGACTTTTTTTGCTACGAATTTACACCTTTAATTAACCCCTACAGGTGTGAAATTTTGCACACATAGTCTGATTTAATTGTTTGTGCAAATTAGGCTGGAGTCACACACAACCACAAAAAATCGGTCCGTTTTAGACGGTCGACAATCGGATCAAAATAAAAACATCACACATCCTTCTGGCATCCGATTTTCCTTCAAAGATGCGATTTAATCGCATGTGTGTGTACCTTGTAACATCCGATTTTCATCCGACTTGCGAGATTTTCTCGCAGGCTTGCAAAACTGACATATAATGGATCCAAAAGAATAGTATTTAAATGCCAAAAGAAAGAATAGATATATACACATATATATATATATATATATATATATATATATGTCATTGTGACATATATATATACATATATTTATAGTTTTTTACACTTCTACATACTGTTATAGCCGCTAATTCAATTGCCGGCTTCAGTGAAATCACAGAAGCCGACATGAAATGATACATTGTTTCCACACATTTAACCATGTAATTTCATGTATTTTTATATATGTTTGAAACATACAATTACATGAGTATATGTGTGCTAAATTTCAGACATGTAGGGGTTAATTAAAGGTGTAAATTCGTTGTAAAAAAAACGGACTTTTTTTGCTACGAATTTACACCTTTAATTAACCCCTACAGGTGTGAAATTTTGCACACATAGTCTGATTTAATTGTTTGTGCAAATTAGGCTGGAGTCACACACAACCACAAAAAATCGGTCCGTTTTAGACGGTCGACAATCGGATCAAAATAAAAACATCACACATCCTTCTGGCATCCGATTTTCCTTCAAAGATGCGATTTAATCGCATGTGTGTGTACCTTGTAACATCCGATTTTCATCCGACTTGCGAGATTTTCTCGCAGGCTTGCAAAACTGACATATAATGGATCCAAAAGAATAGTATTTAAATGCCAAAAGAAAGAATAGATATATACACATATATATATATATATATATATATATATATGTCATTGTGACATATATATATATACATATATTTATAGTTCTTACACTTCTACATACTGTTATAGCCGCTAATTCAATTGCCGGCTTCAGTGAAATCACAGAAGCCGACATGAAATGATACATTGTTTCCACACATTTAACCATGTAATTTCATGTATTTTTATATATGTTTGAAACATACAATTACATGAGTATATGTGTGCTAAATTTCAGACATGTAGGGATTAATTAAAGGTGTAAATTCGTTAAAAAAAAATGCGTGGGCTCCCGCTGTATTTTCTCCACCAGACAGACAAAGCAAGCGAGTGAGGGCAGATAATAACAGCCTAGGGAGGGTACATTTTTTTTGTGCCCCCCCCTGGCTACTAACATCTGCCCCAGACACCCCAGAAAGGGCAAATCTATAATTAGATTCGCCCTTTCTGGCACTTTGCCCGTCTATTCCCATTGCCCTGTAGCGGTGGCGAATGGGTTAATAAGGGGTTAAAATGACCTTGCAATTGAAAGGTCACTTTAAGCCAGGTTAATAATTGATAGCTGTCAATTAGGCAACTATCAATTATTAATCCTATTGTATGAAGAAAAATCAAACACACACACTTTAATAAAAAATAAGTTTAATGAAATAATCACACAGTTTTTGACCATATTTTATTTTCCTGCTAAAACCATTTCCTGTAATAAAAATAAAATAAAAAAGCAAAATGATTCTTACCAATCCGATGTACAGTCAGGTCCCACGGTGTAATCCATCAGAAAGGGTTAACAGGTTACAGGTCGCAGAGAGCTAATAATGCTGTCTCATACCTGTATTCCCCTGAATGAATAAGTTCCTCTCCCAGCGAAAGGAGAGGAATAGATTCATGAATGGAGCTTAATTGATTTATTGCCAATTTAACTGTAGTGACCTGACCTAAAGGGAAAGTGGACACAATCAATTAAGCTTCATTCATGAAACACATCCTCTCCTGTCGCCAGGAGAGGAACTTATTCATTCATGAGCTTTGAGCTGAGCATGCAGGATTACTTGCACTGCTTGGCTCAAAGCTAGTTAACCCTTTGTGAAGGATTACAGCGTGGGACGTGACAGATCGGCGGAATAGGTAAGAATAATGTTGTTTTATTTCTTTTTCTTTATTTTAGGAGATCAATGGCTTCGCACGGATTTAGTGTAAAATAAAATATGGTCAAAAAAATGTGTTTTTATTTCATTAAAATTATTTATTCTTAAAGTGTGTGTGTTTTTTTATTTACTTCAATAGGATTAATAATTGATAGTTGTCTAATTGACAGCTATCAATCATTAACCTGCCTTAAAGGTCACCTTTCAATTGCAAGGTGACAGTAAGGTGAGATTAACCCATTCGCCACCGCTACAGGGCAATGGGAATAGACGGGCAAAGTGCCAGAAAGGGCGAATCTAATTATAGATTTGCCCTTTCTGGGGTGTCTGGGGGCAGATGTTAGTAGCCAGGGGGGCACAAAAAAATGCACCCTCCCTGGGCTATTATTATCTGCCCCCACTCGCTTTGCTTTGTCTGTCTGGTGGAGAAAATACAGCGGGAGCCCACGCATTTTTTTTCAACGAAATTACACCTTTAATTAACCCTACATGTCTGAAATTTTGCACAAATACACTCATGTAATTGTATGTTTCAAACATATATAAAAATACATGAAATTACATGGTTAAATGTGTGGAAACAATGTATCATTTCATGTCGGCTTCTGTGATTTCACAAAACCCGGCAATTGAATTAGCGGCTATTACAGTATGTAGAAGTCTAGGAACTATAAATATATGTATATATACATGTCACAATGACATGTATATATATATGTATGTGTTCTATGTGTATATATCTATTCTTTCTAGTCTTTATTAAAGCTGTCAGTGTGATTTTACAGTATAGGCGGGGATGAATTGCCGGCTTTTCTAAAGGACACCGATGCGATTTCATCGCAAGTCACACAGTGTGGTCCGTTTGTAATCAGATTTTTCATCGCTCCCATAGACTTGCATTGGCGATTGTCGACCGACAATCGGTGACAGTGGCAGCATGCTGCGATTGTACACGGACGTTTAAAACGGACCACAAAAATCTGATACTGGGAGCTGCTCCATAGATTAACATAGGTCCGACTGCAATGCGATATTTCATCGCATTGCAGTCGTCCGATTTTGTCGCCAGTGTGACTCCGGCCTTAGATAGCAAAGGACATGAAAAGACATGGTTAACCCTATGTACACCAAGTGTCATTTCATGTCACCCGACATGAAATGACACTTGGTGTACATAGGGTTAACCATGTCTTTTCATGTCCTTTGCTATCTAATTTGCACAAACAATTAAATCAGACTATGTGTGCAAAATTTCACACCTGTAGGGGTTAATTAAAGGTGTAAATTCGTTGTAAAAAAAACGGACTTTTTTGCTACGAATTTACACCTTTAATTAACCCCTACATGTCTGAAATTTAGCACACATATACTCATGTAATTGTATGTTTCAAACATATATAAAAATACATGAAATTACATGGTTAAATGTGTGGAAACAATGTATCATTTCATGTCGGCTTCTGTGATTTCACTGAAGCCGGCAATTGAATTAGCGGCTATAACAGTATGTAGAAGTGTAAGAACTATAAATATATGTATATATATATATGTCACAATGACATATATATATATATATATAATATATATATATATATGTGTATATATCTATTCTTTCTTTTGGCATTTAAATACTATTCTTTTGGATCCATTATATGTCAGTTTTGCAAGCCTGCGAGAAAATCTCGCAAGTCGGATGAAAATCGGATGTTACAAGGTACACACACATGCGATTAAATCGCATCTTTGAAGGAAAATCGGATGCCAGAAGGATGTGTGATGTTTTTATTTTGATCCGATTGTCGACCGTCTAAAACGGACCGATTTTTTGTGGTTGTGTGTGACTCCAGCCTAATTTGCACAAACAATTAAATCAGACTATGTGTGCAAAATTTCACACCTGTAGGGGTTAATTAAAGGTGTAAATTCGTAGCAAAAAAAGTCCGTTTTTTTACAACGAATTTACACCTTTAATTAACCCCTACAGGTGTGAAATTTTGCACACATAGTCTGATTTAATTGTTTGTGCAAATCAGATAGCAAACGACATGAAAAGACATGGTTAACCCTATGTACACCAAGTGTCATTTCATGTCGGGTTCTGCATTTTCACAAAAGCCGGCAATTGAATTAGCGGCTATTATACTATGTAGAAGTGTATGAACTACAAATATAAATATATATATATATGTGTCACAAATTCAATGACATGTATATATATATATGAGGTGTAAAATTGCTGAAAAAAAATGCGTGGGCTCCCGCCCTATTTTCGCAACCAGACAGACAAAGCCAGTGAGTGGGGGCAGATAATAATAGCCCAGAGAGGGACCATTATTTTTGCCCCCCCCGGCTACTAACATCTGCCCCCAGACACCCCAGGAAAGACAAATCTATAATTAGATTCGCCCTTTCTGGCACTTTGCCCGTCTATTCCCATTGCCCTGTAGCGGTGGCGAATGGGTTAATATGGGGTTAAAGCCACCTTGCTATTGAAAGGTGACCTTAAGCCAGGTTAATAATTGAGAGCTGTCAATTAGACAACTATCAATTATTAATCCTATTGCATGAAATAAAAATAAAACACACACACTTTAATTAAAAATCATTTTAATGAAATAAAGACACATGTTTTTGACCATCTTTTATTTTACTGCAAAAACCATTTCCTGTAATAAAAATAAAATAAAAAAGCAAAATTATTCTTACCTATCCCATGCACAGTCAGGTCCCACGGTGTAATCCTTCAGAAAGGGTTAATGTTTACTGCAGGGACCGCAGCTAATGCTGCAGCCTCACAGTAAACCCCAAATGAATGAGTTCCTCTCCTGCCTGACAGGAGAGTAAAGGCTGGGTGTCACATAACGATACACCAGCGATCCCGACAACGATATGCACTTGTCAGGATCGCTGGTGTATCGCTACATGATCGCTGCTGAGCTGCCAAACAGGCAGCGATCTGGGACAGCGACACTGCGGGTAACATCGCTTAAGGGCCCGTCTCACATAGCGATATCGCTACCGAGATCGCTGCTGAGTCACTAGTTTTGTGACGCAGCAGCGAGCTCACCAGCGATATCGCTGTGTGTGACATTCAGCGACGATCAGCCCCCCTGCCGGGTATCGCTGATCGTCGCAGAAATGTCAGGACCTTTTTTTGATCGCTGGTTTCCCTCTGACAGGCACGCATCGCTGCGTGTGACAGGCGGGAGACCAGCGATCCGCTGGTAACCAAGGTACACAGCGGGTTTCCAGGCACCGCGCAGCGCTTGGAAACCCGCTGTGTACCTTGGATACCAGCTCCCTGCATCAGGGCGCTGGTATCCAAGGTACACAGCGGGTTTCTAGGCACAGCCCCGCGCCTGGAAACCCGCTGTGTACCTTGGTTACCAGCGGATCGCTGGTCTCCCGCCTGTCACACGCAGCGATGTGTGCCTGTCAGCGGGAAACCAGCGATCAAAGGTCCTGACATTTCAGCGACGATCAGCGATACCCGGCAGGGGGGCTGATCGTCGCTGAATGTCACACACAGCGATATCGCTGGTGAGCTTGCTGCTGCGTCACAAAACTAGTGACTCAGCAGCGATCTCGGTAGCGATATCGCTATGTGAGACGGGCCCTTAAGTGGAAAGCTTAATTGATTGCTTTCCACTTTCACTTCAGGTCAGCCAGGGACACAATCAGTGACGTCAGAGGGAACTGATTAACAAAAATAGGGGTTCCCTTCGAAAAAAAAAATGGCGTGGGGTCCCCCCTATTTTTGTTAACCAGCCAGATGAAGCAGACCGCTGAGGCCTGGATTTTCAGGCTGTTAAGGAGCCAAGATCCATGGACCTTGCCAGCCTGATAATACCAGGCCACAGCAGTCTGTATATCTTGGCTGATTAACAAAAATAGGGGATCCCCTCGAAAAAAATTGGCGTGGGGTCCCCCCTATTTTTGTTAACCAGCCAGATGAAGAAAACCGCTGAGGCCTGGATTTTCAGGCTGTTAAGGAGCCAAGATCCATGGACCTTGCCAGCCTGATAATACCAGGCCACAGCAGTCTGTATATCTTGGCTGATTAACAAAAATAGGGGATCCCCTCGAAAAAAATTGGCGTGGGGTCCCCCCTATTTTTGTTAACCAGCCAGATGAAGAAAACCGCTGAGGCCTGGATTTTCAGGCTGTTAAGGAGCCAAGATCCATGGACCTTGCCAGCCTGATAATACCAGGCCACAGCAGTCTGCATATCTTGGCTGATTAACAAAAATAGGGGATCCCCTCGAAAAAAATTGGCGTGGGGTCCCCCCTATTTTTGTTAACCAGCCAGATGAAGCAGACCGCTGAGGCCTGGATTTTCAGGCTGTTAAGGAGCCAAGATCCATGGACCTTGCCAGCCTGATAATACCAGGCCACAGCAGTCTGCATATCTTGGCTGATTAACAAAAATAGGGGATCCCCTTGAAAAAAATTGGCGTGGGGTCCCCCCTATTTTTGTTAACCAGCCAGATGAAGCAGACCGCTGAGGCCTGGTTTTTCAGGCTGGTAAGGATCCAATATCCATGGACCTTGCAAGCCTGATAATACCAGGCCACAGCAGTCTGCTTAGCTTGGCTGGTTAACAAAAATAGGGGATCCCCTCGAAAAAAAAACGGCGTGGGGATCCCCCTATTTTTGTTAACCAGCCAAGTAAAATGCAGACTGCTGCGGCCTGGTATTAAAAGACTGTCAAGGCCCATGGATTTTGGCCCTCAACAGCCTGATAATACCAGGCTACAGCAGCCCCACATTTGGCGCATCAAAAGATGTGCCAATTGTGGCACTTTACCGGCTCTTCCCACTTGCCCTGTAGCGGTGGCAAGCGGGGTAATAAGGGGTTATTGTCACCGTTGATTGCACGGTGACAATAAGCCCGGTTAATAATGGAGAGGTGTCAATAAGACACCGATCCATTATTAATCCCAAAGTTATTAAATGTATAAAAAAAAGACACAGCAAGAAAAAAGTCTTTTAATGAAATAAAAGAGACAACACAGTTTTCATTTCTTTTATTACTCTCTCATTCCTGCGACGCCATCGATCTCCTGTAAAAAAAGAAAAAAAAACAAACCAACAGTATACCACCTGTCCGACGCAGTCCATAACGATAGTCCCACGACGATCCAGCTCTGCTACATCGCAATGACAGGCAGAGCCTGTCATTGCAACGCAGCACAGCTGATTACCTGCTTCCCCGGCGGTGACGTCATCGGACTGACTGCTTTACGGCCGCGATTACCCAGCAGTCACTGCAGTTATCGCGAGAAACTGCATGTGACCGCCGGGGAAAGAAGATGGCGGCCATGAAGCAGTGCAGGACGTGACCGCCGGAGATCTTCTGCCAGGTAAGTGCCGCTGACTCCTGACAGACCCGACCGACGGACACTGACAGTGACAGTGACAATCCCGATTCCGGTATTCGATATGACGAAAATATCGGAACTCGGAATCGGAATTCCGATACAGCTAATATCGGCCGATACCCGATATTTGCAGTATCGGAATGCTCAACACTACTTGTGAATATACTATATGTCCAAAGTATTGAGATACACTGGTTAATAATTTAATTAAGTTTTTCAATCATTCCCATTGTCCCAAATGCATAAAATGCAGCCCCTTGCCATGTACTTTGCTGGTACAAACATTTGTGAAAGAATCGCTCACTTTTAAGAGCTCTCTAAATTAGAGTGTGAAACTTTAATAGGATGCCACCATATCAAAAAGTAATTTCATAACATTCTTCACTCCTAAATATTACAATATCAATTGTGAGTGGTATTGTAAAATGGAGGTATGTAGATCTCAAAACAACTCAACCATACAGTAGTAGACCACATAAAGTTACTGAGAGACGTCATTAAGTTCTAAGGCATTTAGTGCATAAAAGTCATCAATACTCTCCTGACTTCATAACTGGAGAGACCCATCCTCCACTGGTATTAACATCAGCACAAAAAATGAGCAGCTGGAGCTTCATGGTATAAGTTCCTATTGCCAAGCATCTGCATGCAAACCTTACATCATCAAACACAATGCCAAGGATGGGGTGGAGTAGTGTAATGCACAAAGCCACTAGACTCCGGAACTGTCATGGGTTTAACGTGACAGATAGGTGCAGATTTCTGTTAGCAGTGCAGAGGTTATTCTGTTCAGTTGATAGCTCCTGGAGCATTCGTGCTTTTATGGTCTCAGCTGTTTAGTGTTGGCCACTTCTCTCTGATATATACATGTGCCTCTGGCAATCAGGGATTGTCAGTGTTTGTTTCATACTGCCTGGTTCTGGAGTTGAAGGTGTTGGTTGTTTGCAGAGGCATTTGGAGTGTTGATCAGAGGACTGTTGCTTGGTGATTTGTCTGTGTGCATATCCTCATCCATCCTCTCCTATTTGTTTTTTCCTTCTTTTACTTCATGATGTTCCACTCTGTTGTTTGTGAGTGCATATTTATATGGTTGGTATGTTCATTTACCCTGTACCTCTTCCATTGTTGGCCTGGTTTGTGTATTCTTATACACTACAACTTCACACTTCCCTGCATGGGAGGTGACAGATAAGGGCTAATTTAGGAGCTTTGTAAGGCATGTGACCCCAGCGTCTACTACATTAGAAGTAATCCGAGGAGCATGAATAGCTAGGGCACCTCAAGCTTTAGAGACAGGGAAGGAGCCCCTAGCCCTGAGGTATTATGCAACTGTGCCATGACAGGATCAGTGGAAACCTGTTCAGTAGAGGAAAAAAACACTTTTTTATATAGCAGTCTAAAGAAAGAGTCTGGGTTTGGTGAATGTCAGGAGAACGTTCCCTGCCTGGCTACATTGTGCCAACTGTAATGTTCATAGAATAGTGATTGTGCTACTGGGTTGCTTATCAAGGTTTGAAGTAGACTCTTTAGATACAGTTGTAGAAAATCTTAATGCTTTAGTATACTGAGATATTTTGGACCACAGTATACTTCCAACGGTGTTGGAACAGTGGTAAATCACTGTGCCTCAGTGCACAAAGAAAAGGTCCAAGATCGCATGAATAAGTCAGTCTGGTTTGGGAGAACTTGATAAACCTCCACAGAGCCCTTACTAAAGACCTATATGACATCTATGACATGACCAAGAATAGAGATTAGGAACCCAACCCCTTTCATTCAACATCAGTATTTGACCTCACAAATGCTCTTCTGGATGAATGGACAAAACAGTCTCACATACACCTACATTTTGTCTAAAGACTTCGCAAAATAGTTTAAAATGTTACACCTGCAAATGAATGAGCTACCTAGATATTAATGTCTAAGGATTTAGAATGGGATGTCATAAAGGCTTCTTTGATGTAATGTGGAGGTGTCCCAATACTTTTATCCATTTACTGTATCTTCTGCTTTCTGAAAGCCATTCTGTATTTTGCAGACATAATCAGAAGCCTTGCCAAGATTAATGGTTTTTCTATCTTCATCACATAATTTAAGGGGTGAAAACAAATTAGCCTATAAGAAATATCATCAGGTAATTGCTGCATCTATTGGACAATATTAATTTCAAACATAGCAGAATGTAGTGACAGAATATTTTTTTTCCTGACAAACAGACCCTTGTTCATTTTCCCAGGAGTATTTTCATAGATCGAATCCAAAAAGAAAAATAGCCATTAACTCACCCTCTAAAGGCCAATATCTTTGTCAATAATTAGAGCTGAATGGTCTTGCGTTGAGCTCTAATATTAGACGTTCCATAATGGAAAGAAATTCATTAAGCACAACAGAGAGAAATAGTCTGTTTCTATAATATACAGCCGAAAATTAGAATGAGTGTGTATGACTGGACTTGTTTCAAATCAAATCCATCTTTTACAGGTGGCAGATGTAATGGGAAACACTGATTGCAAATGGTCTATCTTTATAAAGTTGATGATGCATCTTGAGACACTGGAGAACAGACTCATTTTATGACATTTCAACAGGACTAATTATGGACTCTCGGCCACTCATAGATGACCTGGAGTTAAAACTACCGTACTTGCAAGAACAGAATCTGTGAAGAATACATTGTATAAAAAGTATTGAATTCTGAGTGGAAATTTGCACATTATGAGAAAATCACTTTTAATGTCTTCTTCAAGCTCATTCAAAAAAGTCAAAGGTATTGTCTGGTGAATGGAGTAAGTTATAAAAACACAAAGCCTGTGGGATTTCTCATGCAACACTATGAGAAAAGCTGGATGTTTCTATTTTTCCTATTATTCCTAATGTCTCAGTGTACTTGCACGCACAGTACAGAAGAGAAAAAAGCGCAAAGGTTAATTAAAATATGCAAACATAATTTGAGTGAAAATAGAGCTGACAGTTCGCTGTACAGCAAAAGTAAGAAAATGTATGTTAGGGTTCGAGTTCCCGCTCCTGCACAAGGGGAGTCTCGAACCAGTGCCGCTGCGGTCTCCCATTCATCTCCGGCCGCAGTGGAGCCTGCTCAGCAGAGACGTCGTTCCAAGCGTCTTGCCCACTCCACTACTGGGCAGTGACTTGTTGCTGCCTTTCCTGGATCTGCTATTATAGCCAGTTCTGGAGCAGACGTCTTTGGGATAAAGTCCTGCATTTTCCCTTCTGAGCGTGCCCAGAGTGAGATCTCTCATTGGAGATCAGGGGTCACATGCTCAGGTACTGCAGCAGCTCCTATTGGCCCGCCAGGAAGGCCCTGTTACTGCTAGTCTTCTGAACAGGTTCTCATTGGTCCTTGTTCCTGGAAGGTCCTGTGGCTGTTGCTATAAAAGGGTGGCATGGCTGGGCCGCAATGCGCTAATATCAACCATTGTATGCTATGCGCCAGTGTGGTCATGCGTGTGTGTGGTTAGGGACCCGGCTGAAATAAGCCACTAGAATACCGACTTAATCGGTGAGGAGTTTAGTGTGCTAGCTGGTCAGGGTCGGTGTCCTAGATGCCCTAGATTACCGGCATAACCGGTGAGGAGTTTGATTGCCGTATTCAGGGTCTGGCGTTCAGACGCCATAGATTGCGGGTGACTCCCGCGAGGACATTAGCGCATGACCACGTATTATGCTCGCTTAGCAATTAACCGTGTGCCTGAGAGTCTGACAGGACA
Source organism: Oophaga sylvatica (assembly GCA_033576555.1). Lineage (NCBI taxonomy): Eukaryota > Metazoa > Chordata > Amphibia > Anura > Dendrobatidae > Oophaga > Oophaga sylvatica. The sequence goes on along the minus strand of JARQOD010003302.1, from coordinate 22,514 downwards.
CGGTGTTTGTTCTCAGCGGCTCTGTGACGTAACAGGGTTCGCTCTCGACGCTAGACAGCGCCCTAGCGTTTTACTTTGCGGCTCACTGAAGCTAAGTGAGTTCGCACATATCGCCATATAGCACTGTGGCATCCCGTTAGCGGCTCTGTGAATTAACAGAGTCTGCACTTACTGCCACAACGCGCTACGGCGTTTATTTTAGCGACTCTGCGGGATAACAGAGTTCGCTACTTTCGTCATCTTACTAGCAGCAGGCTTTGATTGCACAGTGGACCCCGGGCTGCGAACGCACCTCTCCACTTTATATATTTGTTGCGTTCCGCAGACCCTAACATAATATTAGCGCCATGGTCTGGCTAGTAAAATGGCGGACGAACAGCGTCTGTTGCAGTACATCCAGCAGCTGAAGGGTAGGTTGGAGGCTCTTGAGAGCACAACCTCAGCTGTGGATGTTACCGCAGTCGCTGTTCAGGCTGCTAGCGTGGCTGCAGCCAGTTTGTCCTCTGCCACCTCTGCCCCTACATTATCCCACCTCCCGCTTCCTGACAAGTTTGCCGGTGATAGCAAGCAATGTCGGGGATTCGTGAGTCAGTGCTCTATACATCTCGAGCTTCTGGCTGCACGTTTTCCCACGGATCGGGCACAAGTGGGTTTTGTACTTTCTCTACTCTCGGGCAGAGCGTTGGAGTGGGCAACGCCGCTGTGGGAGCGCGATGATCGTGTGGTGCAGAGTGCTCCTCGTTTCTTGGAGGCTCTTAAAAAGGTCTTTTTAGGACCCCAGGTCACCCACGATACGGCGCTACAACTGCTGGCATTGACACAGGGTTCGTCTTTGGTCAGTCAGTTTTCCGTCCAGTTTCGGACTCTGGCTGCTGAGCTAGATTGGTCTAATAAAGTTCTTATTCCTATCTACTGGCGGGGACTGGCTGACCATGTTAAAGACGCTTTGGCTACCAGGGAGATTCCCGCCACACTGGAGAAGCTTATCTCCATATCTACCCGCATTGACCTCCGTTTTCACGAGCGGAGGTTGGAGCGGGCCCAGTGTAGGCAGAGGTTTCGGTTGGCTCCTACCTTTGCCAAACCTCTCGAATTCCCCGATCTGGCGTCCGAACCTCAAAAGGCCACAGAAGTTCCTCATGCAGGACCTAAGTCTCGGTCCGTCCGAGTATCCGTGGTTTGTAACCATTGTCAGCAGACAGGACACTATGCCAACAGATGTCCACAGCGATCGGGGAAGCGATCGCGTCTAGTGGCCCTGGGAGGAGGTTCACTAGAGACAGCGGCATTTTCCTCCAAGATAACATTTAAAGGGACAATCACTGTTGGTACTTCCATTCTCACCGCCGACCTTTGCGTGGACTCAGGAGCAGAGGGGAATTTCATGTCCTCTAGCTTTGCTCGCCGTCATGCAATACCTCTGGTGGCGCTTGACAAATCAGTGACTGTTCGGGTAGTGAATGGGTCGTCATTGCCCTCACAAATTACACACCAGACTGTCCCACTTGCATTGTCTGTATCTCCTTCCCATCAGGAATTTATTTCCCTACTCGTCCTTCCCGAGGGAATAGACGAGATCCTACTAGGTATACCTTGGCTCCGTTTCCACTCCCCACATATAGAGTGGACTTCGGGTAGGATACTGGGTTGGAGTGATGCATGTACAGGCAGATGTGTCAGAAGTTGCGTTCAGGTTACCACTACTGAGTTACCCGCAGATCTTACTCCACTTCCCAAGCACTACTGGTCATATGCAGACGTGTTCTCCAAGAAGGCTGCGGAGACTCTTCCGCCTCATCGCCCCTATGACTGTCCTATCGACCTCTTGCCTGGCGCAGAACCTCCTCGGGAAGGGTCTATCCCCTCTCTCTTCCTGAGACAGAGGCCATGTCGCAATATATTCAGGAGAATCTGGCAAGAGGGTTTATTAGGAAGTCGGTGTCACCGGCAGGGGCGGGATTTTACTTCGTGCAGAAGAAAAACGGAGAATTGCGTCCGTGTATTGATTACAGGGGTCTTAACGCCATCACCGTTAAAAACAAGTACCCGTTGCCCCTGATCTCTGAGCTATTTGATAGGCTTCGGGGAGCAAGGGTATTCACTAAACTAGATCTGCGCGGTGCTTATAACCTGATTCGCATCCGTGAGGGGGACGAATGGAAGACGGCTTTTAATACCAGGGATGGGCATTACGAATATCTGGTGATGCCCTTTGGGCTCTGTAATGCTCCAGCCGTTTTCCAAGACTTTGTCAATGACATCTTCCGGGATATGCTCTCCACCTCGGTCGTAGTCTATCTGGATGATATACTCATCTTCTCTCCAGATATTGACTCCCACCGGAGGGATGTTGGCAGGGTCTTCGACCTCCTACGGGCAAATTCCATTTACGCAAAGTTGGAGAAATGTGTGTTTGAGCAGGAGTCCTTACCTTTCCTGGGCTATATCATCTCCGCCCAGGGATTGGCTATGGATCCTGCCAAACTACAGGCGGTGATGGACTGGCAAGAACCCCACTCTCTAAAGGCGGTGCAGCGCTTTATGGGGTTCATTAATTACTACCGTCAGTTCATTCCCCACTTCTCAACTTTGGTAGCTCCCGTGGTTGCCCTTACCAAAAAGGGAGCTAATCCCAAATTGTGGTCTGAAGAGGTCTCCAAGGCCTTCACGTCTATTAAGTCCATTTCGCTAGAGCTCCCATCCTACATCGCCCCGATGTTGATAAGCCATTTATATTGGAGGTGGATGCCTCGTCCGTTGGTGCTGGAGCAGTCCTCTTCCAAAAGGATGCTCAAGGTCGGAAGCATCCATGCTTCTTTTTCTCCAAGACCTTTCCACCAGCAGAGAGGAATTATTCCATCGGGGACAGGGAGTTGCTAGCAATGAAGTTGGCCTTCTCGGAGTGGAGACATCTGTTGGAGGGAGCTCGCTTTCCCTTCCAAGTCTTTACGGATCACAAAAACCTGGTATATCTTCAGACAGCCCAGCGGCTTAATTCTCGCCAAGCCAGATGGTCCTTGTTCTTCTCCCGGTTTCATTTCACACTGCATTTCCTCTCGGGAGAGAAGAACATTCGTGCCGACGCTCTCTCTCGCTCTGTGGTGTCCTCGGAGGAGGAGGTGGAGGAGCCTCGGCTTATCGTCCCCACAGAGAGCCTGAGAACAGTGGCCCCGGTTTCGCTAGAGTCTGTGCCCCAGGCAAGACTTTTGTGCCTACTAATTTGCGACCGGAGGTACTCTCTTGGGCACATTCGTCCAGGGTGGGTGGACACTTTGGGGCAAAGAGGACATCTGAATTGCTGGCGAGGACATATTGGTGGCCGCATATGGTCCGTGATGTTGGAGACTATGTTCGGGCGTGTGTCTCCTGCGCCAAAAATAAGTCTCCACGACAACGGCCAGCTGGGTTACTTTACCCTTTGCCGGTGGCAGACAGGCCCTGGGAGATGGTTGGGATGGACTTTGTGGTGGGCTTGCCCAAGTCTCGGGGTTGCACCATCATTTGGGTAATCACCGACCATTTCTCTAAAATGGTGCATCTGGTGCCACTACCACGGTTACCTTCTGCACGGGCTCTGGCAGCGTTGTTTGTTAGGCACATCTTCCGTTTACACGGCATGCCGGACAAGATTGTCAGTGACCGAGGTCCCCAGTTTGCGTCTCGGTTCTGGAGAGAGCTTTGTCGTCTACTCAGTATTGAGTTAAATCTCTCTTCAGCGTACCATCCTGAGACGAATGGGTTGGTAGAGAGGGCCAACCAGACCTTGGTCACCTATCTACGACATTTTGTCTCAGCCAGGCAGGATGACTGGGCATCCTTGCTACCATGGGCTGAGTTTGCATTAAACAATGCTGTGGCTGATTCCACCGGACAGACCCCATTCCTCCTGAACTACGGTCAGCATCCGCGGGTACCAGTGCCTATGCCGTGTCTTCCGCCGATTCCAGGGTGGCAGACTGGGCTGTGGAGGCACGGGACATTTGGGACCGCACGCAGGATGCCATTCAGGCCTCCAAAGAGAGGATGAGGTCTTCGGCCGATGCCCATCGGCGCCCGCTCCTACATTTGCTCCTGGGGATTTGGTGTGGCTCTCCGCCCGTAACATCAGGCTGCGAGTTGAGTCCACTAAGTTGGCACCCCGCTACCTGGGTCCTTTCAAGGTCCTCGAGCAGGTTAACCCTGTGGTATACCGTTTAGCTCTTCCACCACGCCTGGGTATCTCCGACACCTTTCACGTGTCCCTCCTGAAACCCGTGCTCATGTCCCGGTTTTCTGAGTCATCTGCCGGGACATCGGGTTCATCTGCGGATGACCATGAGGTGAACGCCATCGTGGGGTGTAGGGTGGTACGGGGCAAAAAGTTTTATTTGGTGGACTGGAGGGGCTATGGGCCTGAGGATAGGTCTTGGGAGCCTGCCGAGCATGTTCACGCTCCGCAGCTCATCGCTGCCTTTGAGCGCAGCGAGGCCCAGAGAAGGGGGGGCCCTAGGAGGGGGGGTAATGTTAGGGTTTCGAGTTCCCGCTCCTGCACAAGGGGAGTCTCGAACCAGTGCCGCTGCGGTCTCCCATTCATCTCTGGCCGCAGTGGAGCCTGCTCAGCAGAGACGTCGTTCCAAGCGTCTTGCCCACTCCACTACTGGGCAGTGACTTGTTGCTGCCTTTCCTGGATCTGCTATTATAGCCAGTTCTGGAGCAGACGTCTTTGGATAAAGTCCTGCATTTTCCCTTCTGAGCGTGCCCAGAGTGAGATCTCTCATTGGAGATCAGGGGTCACATGCTCAGGTACTGCAGCAGCTCCTATTGGCCCGCCAGGAAGGCCCTGTTACTGCTAGTCTTCTGAACAGGTTCTCATTGGTCCTTGTTCCTGGAAGGTCCTGTGGCTGTTGCTATAAAAGGGTGGCATGGCTGGGCCGCCATGCGCTAATATCAACCATTGTATGCTATGCGCCAGTGTGGTCATGCGTGTGTGTGGTTAGGGACCCGGCTGAAATAAGCCACTAGAATACCGACTTAATCGGTGAGGAGTTTAGTGTGCTAGCTGGTCAGGGTCGGTGTCCTAGATGCCCTAGATTACCGGCATAACCGGTGAGGAGTTTGATTGCCGTATTCAGGGTCTGGCGTTCAGACGCCATAGATTGCGGGTGACTCCCGCGAGGACATTAGCGCATGACCACGTATTATGCTCGCTTAGCAATTAACCGTGTGCCTGAGAGTCTGACAGGACACGGTGTTTGTTCTCAGCGGCTCTGTGACGTAACAGGGTTCGCTCTCGACGCTAGACAGCGCCCTAGCGTTTTACTTTGCGGCTCACTGAAGCTAAGTGAGTTCGCACATATCGCCATATAGCACTGTGGCATCCCGTTAGCGGCTCTGTGAATTAACAGAGTCTGCACTTACTGCCACAACGCGCTACGGCGTTTATTTTAGCGACTCTGCGGGATAACAGAGTTCGCTACTTTCGTCATCTTACTAGCAGCAGGCTTTGCTTGCACGGTGGACCCCGGGCTGCGAACGCACCTCTCCACTTTATATATTTGGTGCGTTCCGCAGACCCTAACAATGTATGGGCGCATATTTTAAGAAGTAGACCAGTCTCATTTGTAGTGTGAAAATAATTACTTATAGAAGGAAATTCACAATATAAATCTGCATTAAATTTAGATTACATTTAAGCACCATTTGCAGTGAAAAATATGAAACTTCAACCTATGTTCAAATGAACAGGTCCAGAACACTATAAATGTATACCATATATACTCGCATATAAGCGGAGTTTTTCAGTACTTCTTTTTACTGAAATGCCCCCTCGGCTTATAATGAGTCAATTGTCCAAGAAGGCCGGCGGGGGAAGGTGAGCGGCGGGTGACAGAGGCAGGAGCTGGCGGCTGTGGCTAAAGCCTGTGCTGCTTCTAAAGAGAAATGAATATTCATTTCTTTTATAGCGCACACAGTGACACCCGCAGCCGCTGGCTTCCAGAAGACATCCTACTCACCCTCCTGCATGCCATCGCAGCATCTCGTTGGTCCCGGCACCCTCACAGCATCTAGTTGGTCCTGGCGCCCTCGCAGCATCTCGTTGGTCCCGTTGCCGGCAGCTCTTCCTGTGCCAAGCGATCACGGGGCCTCACTCATTAAGTTGCTGAAAATTAACGGCTCTCCACTCCAATAGGCTTGGAGGGAAAATTCATTACCTTAACGAGTGGGGCCACGTGATTGCTCGACACAGGAAGAGCTGCCGGTGCCCGGACCGAGATGCTGCGATGGCGCGTGGAAGGTGAGTAGGATGTTTTTTTATTTTTTTTAATAGGAACCATTCATACAAGGATAAGCTATAAGGAGCCATGCATTTCAGGATGGGAAGGGGGAGCCACACATACCAAAAGGACAGGGGAGCCATGCATACCATTACAGGACGGGGAGCCACGCATACTAGGACACGGGGGGGCCACGCATACCAGGACAGGGATAAGGGGACATTTTCATACCCAGCTTATACTTGAGTCAATAAGCTTACCCGGTTTTCCGTGGCAAAATTAGGTGCCTCAGCTTATACTCGGGTCGGCTTATACTTGGCATATAAAAAAAAACTCTCTTAAAATATGGAGGTCATATCCTGTCAGGGAATGCTGGCATAATGCAGTCATAGTATGGAGATATTATTCAGTCACAGTATGCAGTGGCAATGCTAGAGTTTGATGGGCACTGATGCAAAATTTGGACCTGGATGTTGGTCATAGGTATGGGCCCTTGTACCATTCTAGATCCTATAAAGATGTATATTCGCCCCGCATGTAATAATGTTTCCTGTCCTGGCTGCTTCCTGTAATATCATGATTGAGGAAAACATTCTGTTTCTTTCCTGTAATAATGTCCCCCATTCTAGTCCCTTCCGGTAATAAAGTTGCCATCCTGAGTCCCTACCAGTAACAATGTCGCCATCCTGGCCCCTTACAGTATTAATGCCCCCCATCCTTGGCCATTCATTAATAATGTCCCCAATCTTGAGCACCATGCTATAACAATGTCTCCATCCTGGGCCCCCTCTTAGTATAATTTGCCCCATCCTGGGCCTTTTCCTTTAAAAAATATCCTCCTTCCTGGGCAACTTCCAGTAATATTGTCTTATCCTGGCCCTTTTTATTATTAATAATAATAATAATAATAATGTCTCCAGTCCTGGACCTTTCCACTAATATTCCCCATCCTTGGCCCCTTCCTATAACAATAACTTCCATCCTTGTTGCATTTCTGGAATAATGTCCTCATCCTTTGCCTTTTAAGTTTTCTTCACCACATTTTAAAAAAAACCCAAATGATTATTCTTACCTTCTCATCCTGACCCCTGACAGCATGGTATTTTTGTTCTCTTATGGTAGTGTATGTTAAAAACATTCAAAACAGTCAAAACATGTCAGTGCTATTTAATCACCGTAAGGTAATATGATTTTGTCAATGTATGGTGGTTTTATTCAATCATAGTATATTGTGTTGTTCAGTAATAACAGAGTGGTGTTATCCAGTTATGGCAATCTGTGTTCCTCAATCAGGTTATGATGGCATTGTTCAGTTGCAGTATGATGGTGTTATCCACCGATGGTATTGTGCTGTTATTCAGTTCTGGCATGGTGGTCCCATTTAGTTACAGTATAGTGGTGTTATTTAATCAGACTAAGTCATGGTATTGTTATCTAGTCATAGTATGATGTAGTTATCCAGTCAGATTATAATGGTGTTATACAATTAGGTTATGATGGTATTATTTAGTCATGGTATGATGGCGTTATCTAGTTACGGAATAATGTTGTTATTCAGTTAGCGTATTATGGTGTTAATCAGTCACAGCTTCTTAAAACTATTCAGTCGTGGTATGATGCTGTTACATAACCATGGTAGAGTAGTTTTATTCAGATAAGATGGTGTTATCGAGTGACAGCATTGAGACATTTTTCAGTCACAATATGGTGGGTCAGCCAGGCACAGTATGGCGGTGTTATTCAATCAGGCTATGTTGGTGTTATTCAGCCACAGCTTGTTAATAAAACTTCATAGTTAATACAGTTGAAACCAGTATTAATATGGTGACCAGCTCTTGAAGAAGATTATTCAACAGATTATACAGTAGTTCTTATTGTAGAGAAGCTTTGACTAGAGATGAGCGACTTTGACTCCGGGAGGGTCGAGTCGGGTTTCGGTCGGCTCGACTTTTCCAAAAGTCGAGTCGAACGTAGTCGGCCGACTATCGGCCTGTAGAGTTGAGTGAAAAAGGTCGGTCAGATTAAAAAAATCACCGACTTTCGTCAAGCGAAACCAGACCATAGCGTGAGGTAGGCCATGCAGTCGTCGACTCGAGAGCCAAAGTCGGTTTTCCCAGAATGCTTGCAGGTGCCTTTTCTCAGCCAATGAGCAAGGACGCACACTGTGGGCAACGAGATGACATGGGCAGCGGCCATCACCATCTTAGAGAAGGGCATTGCAGTGATTGGCTTGCTTTGTGTTGTGTCACAGTTAGTGTTGAGCGATACTGCTCGATATCTAAAAATATCGTATCGGAATGGTATCGCCGATATCACTAAATATCGTCGATATCCGTTCCGATACCGGAAGTCCCATGTAAGTCTATGGGAACAAAATATCGCAACAAAAAAAACTCTTTCTTTCGTTGTAAACACAAAAATATACACACATAGAATACATATATATATATACATGTCATTGTGACATATATATATACATATATTTATAGTTTTTACACTTCTACATAGTAAAATAGACTCTGATTCAATTGCCGGGTAAAGCCGTGACATACCCCATAGAAGTCGACGGGCTCGGTGCCGAGTACCCCAAAACCTCTGGCTCTGTGCGACTCAACTTGGGCGTCACGAACAGGATTCTGTAGCTCGCTATAAGCGAGTCCTGTGTGCCTGAATTGAACTGGTTTTGTGCTTGAGAATTGCTAAAATCATCAGAGAATGTATTTGCCATTTTTCCGCAATATCTGCGTCACGATGAGGCACTGGTGAAGAAGAAGGGCGTGCTCTTCGTGGGTGTACACTCACTCAGTGGCGCGAAAACGATGGCCGACCACTATAAATGGTACTGCAATGTAAGATCGTGCCCCACAGCTCTTCAGTTCCGCCTCCTCATCCTCCTCAGTGTGCGGAAACTAACACGAAGGTCCCGCCTCCCTACAAAAGAGGGGCCCTCTCCAGATGCTAATGACACATGTGACTTGGCAGAGATGGCTAATGGACACGGCAGAAGTGTGAAGGGATGGAGCAGTCAGAGCTCTCCCCCCACGGAAGCGACCCAATCGCCACGGAACCACCGTTGGGCACCCGGCCTGGAAACCTCCTACGCTGCAAGAAGCGGAGGATACCCTAAGAGGCCTGGCCCGGCAACGGGAGGAGGTCGCCAGGATGAAAGCCAGCTGGCGTGCCCTAAAACTAAACTTGGAGCGGCGCCAATCCCTCTTACCTGAAGTGTCTGTACGGAAGGTGAGGCACCCGTTCTAGTAGAGGAGTCCGTGCGGGGCATCCCAGCCCTTGCAATGTGATCCGGTTGACGTTGTCGCAGTGGAGGCACCCGTTCCTGCAAAAAACTCTGCACCGGCAGCACCCCAGATCCCGCTGTCTGCCCCGTCGCGTGAGACAGAAGAAGCGACACCCCGTCCTCATGGAGGAGGCCGCGCAGGCACCAGAGGTCTACCTGTCTGTACCGGAGCCCCGACTGTCATCTGTTCCAGAGCCGGCTGCTTCCTCCGCAGGTGAGCGCCGCCAGGACTGTTGGGCGCCAGGAGAGCTGCTGCAAACCGGACATCGTAAGCTGCAGTTTGATGGTGGAGACATGGAGATGCTGGTGGAGGAGAATTACAACCGGCGTCAGGAGGAAGAGTGGAGACGTTGGGAGCGGGAAGCAGAGCGACAAAGGGAGCAGCGAGAATCCCAAAAGCTTCGGCAACGTAACTGGAGAAGGACCGGGCAGATAAGGACCGGATGAGAAAAGATAAAGGAACCCTGTGGGAGCCGCGGCGTAAGGGTGCAGTACGGAGCTTTAAATTGAAAGGTGGTTGGGGCTTCATCCAGGAGCCTGGACTTTATTTAGAAGTGTTTGTGACCCGGCGGGACGTGGAGACTCACCTCCCAGAAGGACACCCGGGGAGGGACCTGTTGCCAGGGAGACTTGGTGACTTACACCCGACACTGGGGTTACAATGGATGGTACGCCCTAAATGTTACCAGGTGCGACCCCTACTCCCCAGAGTGTCAGGAACCTGTGAGACCCTCGGAGCCTTCAGCCTCCCACATCCAGGCCTTGCACAAGTGCCCACCCCACGCCGTAAATCTCCCCAGCCTCCCTCAGTGGTCTCCTCAGCAGCCCCAGCTATGGACATGATAAACTATAGCTGGCCCGTACCTGGCGCCTGTTAGGCCCCCTGGGTTCGTTCAGTCCGGGACATAGGGCTCCAGACCCAGAGGGGGATGAAAGAGGTGGCCACACAGACACAGATAGCGGTCACGACTTGACTGTACAGGCCACACGACGTCATCAGGTCCTGGTGGTCCTTGGTGTCTCGGATGTTTGGCAAGCATCAGAAGAGTACCAGGTGGTACCTGGAACACCACTGCCAAAGAATTATAAATAACCCGGACAGGGTCCCTGTATGTAAATAGTTAATTGTTGATGTACCCGGACGGGTGAATGTTCATAAAAAAATTTTTTAATTTAATAAAAACACAACACAGTTTTCATTACTTTTTTTACAGTCTCATCCTGCGACGCCATCGATTCCTGTAAAAAAATGAAAAAAAAAAACAGCAGTATACCACCTTCCGACGCAGTCCATAGTAACGAGTGTCCCACGACGATCCAGCTCTGCTACATCAGAATGACAGGCAGAGCCTGTCATCCCGGCGCAGCACAGCTGATTGCCTGCTTCCCCGGCGGTGACGTCATCGGACTGGTTTACGGCCGGGGAATTACCTGCAGTCACTGCAGTTATCGCGAAAAAACTGCATGTGACCGCCAGGGAGAAGATAATGGCGGCCATCAAGCAGTCCAGGACGTGACCGCGGAGATCTTCTGCCAGGTAAGTGCCGCTGACTCCTGACAGACCCGACGACGGACACTCACAGTGACAGTGACAAATCCGATTCCGGTATCCGATATGACGAAAATATCGGTATCGGAATCGAAAGCCCGATACAGCTAATATCGGCCGATACCCGATATTTGCAGTATCGTATCGCTCAACACTAGTCACAGTGGCTATAAAAGCATTTTAATTCTGCCGTCTTAGCGTAGGGAGAGAAGCTGCGCTGTTTCCTCAGTAGGAGAGAGTTAGGCAGGAAAAAAAATTATTCTGTGCTTGTGCTGATAGCGATTGTGCTGTACAGTTAGTGTGCAGTGACAGGGAGGATTTTGTTGTGTGCAGCAGCAGCGCTGGTTATTAGGCTGCCTGATAGCTGTATTGCTGTGTGTACACACCTGTGCAGAGTGCTTTTTACACAGCACCTACACAGTGCTAATACGTTTATTCTTTTTTTCTGCACATTTACGAGCATTCATTTTTTCACACACTGTAAGAGCTGTACGCTCCTCACATGTACCGTGTACCAGCTGGTATCACGGACAAATACATGCTGACTATCTGTGTGTGACTCTGGAAATATATCAGGAGATTTCAATTTTCCCCAAAACCGTATACAGCTGGTATCTTCTGATACAGTACCGTTTTCTGCCTTCTGTATTATGGTTAAATCCATACTGAGAAAGGTCTGTGTGTTACTCCGGAAATATAAACGGAGATTTACAATTACCCCCAACACTGTATACACCTGGTATCTTCGGACACATTAGCCTTTTTGCTTTTTTATTCTGGTCTACTCTATACTGAGCCTGTGAGCATCTGTGTGTTACTCCGGAAATTATACAGACATTTCAAAATTACCCCAACAATGTATACAGCTGTACGCTTCTGATACATTATCCTTTTTACTTTTTATATTCTGGTGTGATCCATACTGAGCCTGTGAGAGTCTGTGTCTGACTCTGGAAATATATACAGACATTTAAAATTACCCCAACATGTATACGATGTACGCTTCTGATACATTACCCTTTTTCTACTTTTTATATTTGGTGTGCTCCATACTGAGTCTGTGAGAGTCTGTGTGTTACTCCGGAAATATATACGGAGATTTTACAATTACCCCAACACTGTATACAGCTGTATGCTTCTGATACATTACCCTTCTTCTAATTTTTATATTCTGGTGTCATCCATCTGAGCCTGTGAATAGAGATAAGCACTTTGCCTTTTTTAGGGTCGAGTCGGGTTTCGTGAAACCCGACTTTCTTAAAGTCGAGTCGAACGAAGTCGGCCAACTAAACGGAAATGGTCGGGTTGGAGTCGAAAATCCAACCCCAATGCAAGTCAATGGGGAATAAAAGTCGGCAGGAGTGGGGACAGTAAACACACCTACAGTGCCCATTTCAATGCCAACTACATCAATTCTTATTACTTAAGCCTGTCAACATTAATTAACTTTTAATAAATAGTAACGCATTGAAATTGGGGGTTATTTGGCTAAAGTTGTGGGGGGGGCAGTGCTGGCTTCAGGTTTTCGTGGGCCCCATGCCAAAGAGTCTCGTGGGCCCTTTAACGCATACCACAATTCATGATGCTCGATACGGCAGAGAAATATAGTTAGTGCAATGCCAAATACTTCACTTCTTACATTACATGAGTGATATCTATTTTAAAATCTACAATAGCTCAAAAAACAGACACTATAGTTCTCCATACAGTATTATGGGCACCACATAGTGCGCCATACAGAATAATGGCCCCATATATTGCTCTGTACAGAATGGGCTCCATATAATGCTCCATACAGAATAAGCCCCATATGTGCTCCATATGATGCTCCATATAAAATGGCCCTATATGATGCCACAAAATAATGAACCCCATACGATGCTCTAGTATATGATGGGCCCCATATATGATGCCCAGTGTATGATGAACCCCATATAATGCTCAGATATAATGGTCTCCATGTGATGCTCCATATATAATGTGCCCTATATGATGTGCCATGTATAACGGACCCCATATGTACTCCAGTAATATGATGTGCCCCATGGATGATGCTCCAGTGTTTAATGGGCCCTATCTGTGATGCTCAAGTGTATGATAGGCATATATAATTCCAGTGTATAATGCTCCCCATATATTGCTCCAGCCATTAAAAAAATGAAATACCTCTCCTCTCTGGGCACTGCTCTTCTCTGGACTCCTCAGCGTTGCCATCTTCCAGATCTTGCACTGTGGCTGTTCAGGCAGAGGGCGCACAGACGTGACGTCATGCGCTCTCTGACCTGAATGTCACTGTCAGGAAACGCGGTAGACGTCACAGTGGTGGAGCAGGGAGAGGTAAGTATTGCAAGTGCTGGGGCCCTGAGCAAGCAGGGGGGCACACTTGTGGGTGACGGGAGCTGACACAGGGCTCCTCTAAGTACGCCGGTGTCTCTGACAGCGAGTGGGCCCCCACCTGCTCAGAGCACCGGCACTTGCCCGGGTGAGCCAGGTGCTGACCCTGGCCCTGGAGGGGTACAGCTCAGCTAGGGAGGTGGAAAAGGCATAGTTGAGGTGTAGGTGGACGTTCACCCGCTGCAAATGGGGAATTGGAGAAGTCAGGGGGAAGAGTGGGAAAAGCTCGCCATTTTGCTGGCAACCCAGTGTCATCAGGGGAAGGTGGTACAAAATTTCCTTTGAAACCCAGGCATGGTTCATTTTAATGTGGTGAGATCTCTTTCATTTTGGGTCGATAGCGGGTCCTTCTTTCTGTCAGGATTTATCCAGCAGCACTGAGACTCTTTCTGATAGCACACTACAGCAGGGCAAGCGAGCTCCTGTGAGGCATATTGTGCCAATTAGGCAGGTGTCAGTTTTTCAGGCCAGTAGTCAAAGGGGAATTTAACTGTGAGGGAGAACATGTAGGGGAGGGAGGTATTTTGAACCTAGTTGCAACTGTTGTCTCCAGTCTGTTGCAAACGTTCAGTATTAAACGTCGGTGAGGTTACTCGAGAAATCAGACCACAACATGGTCATGAAACCTCGTCTCCAATGCCACTTCGGCTGTGTGCACCCGAAACCTCTTCCTTTGGCCCAGTACGGCTCGTGGTAGAACCTGCATCGCTGCTGTTGCTGGGGAAGCTTAAAACGGTTTACCAGGGGTGCTTGTTTGTTCGCCAATATTAGCTCTGGGTTCTCCTGTGGCATGATGTTCTGTTAATTTGCCTTTTTGCATGGATCGGGATGTGGCCAACAAGTAGTCTCATCCTTCATAATTTTGGCAATGCGGGGTCCCTTTTTGGACCCGCAAGACATAATCACACATGTGGGCCAATGTTCCAGGGTTAATGATGCACTGCCAGTGGTGGGTGGAGGAGCCCTTTCTGGAAAATCCAAAATCTCTCCTTTCACGCAAAAACCTGTCCTGCCTTGGCAAGCCAAATTTTTCTCTTGCCCCCTGAGAAGCATCACCCCCCACAAAATAAACCATCCCCTCATCCTCATCCCCTCCTCTTCCTCTTCTTCCTCCACCTCGTCCAGGACGTTCTCTGAGCAGACAATTCCTAAATGTCATGAAGGTTCCCTCCTCCTCCGCTGCAGACGCCTGATCCTTAATGTGGTCAAAGTTTGCATGTGCAGACGAATAAGTGGGATGGTCATGCTTATGATGGCGTGTTGCGCTTACCAGCGTGTGCCTTCCTCAAAACCTGAAGGATTTTACAGAGGTCTTTCAGCTTTGACCACTGCACACCCGAGAACTCCATGTCGCCCTAAAAATGCTGCCCGTGGATCCTCCCACAAATGTATTACAGCCTGCCTCAGTTCGCAAAGGCTTTTACCATGTGCATGTGGGTACCACCTTGTGCAATGCTATGATTGGGGGTGATTGGGAGGTAGAGCGATCGTTTTCAGCTTCTGCATACGACTGGAGTTACGGGCGAGCGACGGATGTGTGAGCAAGTCTTCGCACTTATGGAGCGGGCTGGACTCGGATAATTATTTATGAAGCCTGCACACCAAGTTCAAGGTGTGAGCCGGGCAAAGGATGTGTCTTTATCACTGACAGTTTTCATTTGACTACCTTGCCTGGCTCAAGATGTAGGCTGCCCCCTATGATCGTTTCTCGCTGCAAGTAGCGGCCAGTACCTCTTGGTGTATCTGTTGTCGGCCAAAGACATTATCTTTAAAATAGCCTGTGACGCTTACCACTAGCTGTTCGATAATGTGACACTACGTGTACAACACTGGGAGTGCGGATGGAGTGCTCGTGGGGACTGCACCTGTCGACGAGTTTTCGCTTCTGGAGGAGGAGGGTCGAAGCCTCAGCAATGTTGCCTATACCGTTGGTGGCAGCATTGTCCCACCGCCGCTGTCCCCTGTGGACCCTGAATCCACACATTCACCCCGTGCACAGTGATGGAACATCATGGCCCTGGCCATCCAGCCATGCATCTGTTGTAGGTGACCTTTTCCACGATTTTTGGTGCATGGCAATGCTGTCTTTCACATAGGTGGGGGAGGGATGGTTTTCTGAAAAAAGGCCGACGGGGGAGGTCATGCGTGGGACGCGAGGCCATGAGCCCGGAAGCTGCCTTTAAAAAAAGGGGGCATCACTCTAATGAGATCAGTTTGGCAATGTAGGCTTAAAAACCCGTGGGTTTTTTTAGTCCGCCCTGCTTGAAAAGGCATGGGGTTTACTGTCAAGCAGCAACGGTATTAAAATTGCGTTTTTCCCCCGGTAAAAGGCCTTCCGCCTTCTTCAGAAAAACCTTTGCCCTAATTGGATTTTGGGGCAAAAAAAGGGCCCAGACTCTTTCCCCAGGGAAAATTTTCAGGCTTGCACTCTGTTAATTTACCCCCCCGGAAAGCTTTCTGAAAAAAACTTTTTTTTTTTTTTAAACGTTTTTGGACTGCTACGGGCCGCCGAAAACCCAGCTGCATGCGATGCCTGCTAGGTCCCCTCCTCTTTTTAGCTTTGCCCGCGGCACCTTTCCCCAAGGATTTCCACTGGGTCAACAACTGGGCTCAATCACCCCCCTTCAATTTATTGAACTACCTATTCACCGTGTAAGGTTAAGTATGCGGGAAGGGGGACCTGATTTATAGGGTCAGTCTGGGCCAGTAGAGGCGGGGCAAGTATTTGGATAATGTACCTGTGAATCAAAGCGGCTGTGCACATCACTCCATGTCAATTATTTTGGCGGGGAATTCGGTTTGGGGACTTGAAATTTAGAGGATTGAAAAGAGCTCCATGGAAAAATCTGAATGGGCCTGCCATCCTTCATTTTGGGGGGGAGAAGGACACAAAAAAAGGTGTTTTTCAAACCAAACCCTGCCGATGCTCAGTCTTGCTTTTTGAAATTAGAAGAGGGGCTAGAGCGGGAGGCGTTTCGGCAATGTAACCAAAAAACCCTTTCCGAGCCCCCGGCTTTAAAAGTGTTTTTCCTATCCCAAAAAGGGGGGTCTTCCGGCCCTTCTGAGCCGCTGGCAGGTAAAACCTCACCTTGGGCATTTGCTTTTGGCACTACCAAAGAGACCCCCCACCATCAGTCCCGGGGCCCCCCCCCCGCCCCGGGGCCCCTTTTCCCCATATTCCCCTTTTTTGGGGGAAAAGTCCCAAAAAATTTTAAAGAAAGTAAGTTACGAAATGAGAAGCGTCCCACCGAAACACCCGTAGTAGGGAAAATTTAAAACTCCTAATTTTTTCCCGGGAAAGTACACACGACCCCCAGTATGGATTTGACTGTAAAACCCCAAAATTTTCGGTACTGTATGGGGGGAAAAAATGATACCGTGAGGGGAAAATTTAAACTCCATATTTATTTCCGGGGGTCACACCGATGTCATCATATGGTTTGATTTAATACCCAGATATACGGTATCTATGAGGGTGTCAGTTTTTAGGGTTTTGTGGGGGAAAAATTTAAAAATCCGTATCTATTTCCGGGGTCCACAAGCGCCACTCGATGGTTTGACTGTAATACCGCAGATTACGGACTGTATAGGAAAAAGTGTATACGGTGTAGGGAAAAAATTAAATTCCCTATTTTTTCTGAGTCACCACAGATGTCAAAATATTTGCCCTGATACAGGGGGCACGGTATGTGTGGGAGCGTACGCTTAACAGTGGGGGGAAAAAAGAATGCCCGGAACTGGCAGAAAAAAAATTAAAAGTATTGTACTGTGTAAAAAAGGCGCACGCATGTACACACGCAAACCCCCCGCGGCAGTAAAAAAAACCGCGTGCTACAAAAGAAAATCCTCCCCTGTAGCCACTAATGTCAGCAAAATTGCTATCCCAATTACTATAACACAAGCACAAAGAACTTTTTTTACAACCAACCTCTCCTTTACTAAAAAAAGCGTCGCAACCTTCCCACTGGAAGACTCCAAAAGTAAAATGGGGTTTCGGTGGGGGAAATATAAAAAACTATAACCCCCCCCCAAAAAAGCAATCACGCAACCCTTTTCCTAAATTTGGTGGACGTGAATGTCATCTGTTCCCACAGTGTACGCCTTTTCTTTGGGTTGAAAAAAGGCCCCTGAAGCTTTGGAAATCGACTTTGGTGTATTTCGGCCCGCAGGGGAACCACGCTAGGTTTGGGTTTGGGGTTGACAAAAAATGACGTGGCTAAAGCTTTTGAACTGACCGACCTGTTTCGCTCAACTTCCTTGACTTTCTTTAATTGAATCTTTCTTTTTGGATGGATTGCCCCCCCTTATCTTTTAAGGGGGGTTTTACATAAAAAGTTTGTCGTGGTTTTATTTTTTGCAATTGCTTCGAAATTGCTTTAGACATTTTTTAAAACCCCAAAAGGGCTGCATTTCCCGCTAGGGGGAAATTCTAAAAGTATGTTTTCAGACCACAGGCGCATGCACAGAGTCATTGCGGGGCAGTGCGGGTATTGAATCAGACCGAGGTTTCTCGCATCTGACCCGGGGGCCCTTTAAAGTGTTAGCCCCCCCAAACCCCCCAAATTTAGCAAACTTTGTTTATACTATTGCATATTGGGTTTTTATCATTTGTGCTTCTCACTTCACTTCCCCTTGGGTGTGATGGTAATACCCTGAGAGTGCTGTGACCCTTTCACATGAATTTAGGGGGGACTTCTGGCGAAAAATTCCCCCGGTGAACCAAACAAAGGAATTTCAATTTGGGAAAAAAAAGTTGCTGTAAAAGAAAATTTCCCTTTTTTTAAAATTTACTTAAATTCCAAAAATTTAAAAATTCATCAGATTAAATTCAGTCCAGTTTTGACTATATTTTTTTGGGCCCTTTAAGTTTTTACATACTTTTTCACAAAAGGGGGAACACCCCCACATTTTTGGAAAAATTTTTTTTTTTATTTTTCAGGGACAACATGAAAAGTGACACTTTGATAAAAGTAAAGTAGAGTGTACAGCTTTATAACGGTAAAATTTTGTGGCTCCTAAATAACTCCCCACCAGCCTTAATTCTAAACCTTACAAAAATGAGTACACCTCTTAGTGAAAATGGCCAAAAAATGACCCTACCTTAAAGACAGTATTTTACAGTTGAGTGTTTTACTTTTCCCCAAATTTTTTTTAAACCCAAAAATTTCTCAAGCTTCTGATAGAGCCTGCCCCCTCAAATAAAATTTACCTGCTCCAGTTACCTTATTTTTTTCCTTTGACCAGTTTTTCACCTTTTTTTTGTTCTGTGCCGTTTTCAAAAGCACCATGCCGTAAGGCTTCTCTTAAAAGGGTGTTTTCTAATCCAGACAGCCCCCCACAAATCCAGGGGGCCAGGGGGTTGGGGGGTGTTTCCCCCCTAAAATTCAGTTTGGTTTTTGGGGTTTTTATCCTACAGTAGGGGCAGGGTTTTTACCGTCAAAGTTACCAGTTTTTTTAAAAATGGGTTTGGGGATATTTTTGTGCAAATAAAATTATTTAGTTCATGCACAGATCACCCCCCCAAGATGAACAATCTCCGGGCTTTTAATTCAGCAATAAACCCCAAAATTTTGGGGGGAAAAATTAATTGGCATTGAAGTTTTTCCCCATGAAAAAAAAATTTTTTTCCTTTTTTAATGTTTTGGATTCCCCCCAGCCCCTAAGCTTTTTAAAAATTTAAAACTCACCTTACCCCCCCCAAAACCCCGAACTTGCCCCCCATTGATTCCAAAATATCCTCATTTTCTTCGACAATCTTCCTCTATTTTTTCCCCAGCTTGGTGCCCCAAATCCAAAAATAGAAAGGGAAACCCGGGGGCCCCATTTTTGTAACCCACTGTATCATGATGTATATGCACACCCAAAAAAGGGGTCGAAAGCCCTTTGACGATACTTGTCATGGGTCATAGGGGGGTTTTGAGCGATATTTGCTCGATATCAAAAAAATATTGTGGGGGAATGGTATCGCCTTTACCTAAATATCGCGATACCCTTTTTCCCCAACCCGGGAAAAACCCCCCAAAAAAATCTATGGGAACAAAATATCGCAAAAAAAAAAAACCCTTTCTTTGGGTTTTAAACAAAAAAAAAAAACACACAAAAAATTAATTATATATTTTTAAAACAGTCTTTGGAATTTATATATAAAATTTTATTTTTAGTTTATACATTTTACTTTAGTAAAAAAGACTCTGATTCAATTGCCGGGTAAACCCCTACAAAACCCCCAAGAATCACGGGCTCGGTCCCCGGGCCCCCCAAAAAAACCCGGTCTGTGGCCCCAAAATTGGCGTCACAACGGGTTTGTAGCTCGCTTAAGCACCCGTGTGCCGAATTGAACGGGTTTTTTGTGTTTTGAAATTGTAAAATCTCAGAGAATGTATTTCCCAAATTTTTCCCGCATATTGCGTCAGACGAGGCCGGGAAAAAGAAGAAGGGCTTTGTTTTCGGGGGGGTTGTCACTCCTCAGGGGCGCAAAAACGATGGCCCCACCACTCTAAAGGAATGAAAAGTAAGATCGTGCCCCACACTTCAGTTCCCCCCCCCATCCTCCTCAGTGTGGGGAAACAAAACAAGAAGGTCCCCCCTCCCACAAAAGAGGGGCCCCCCCCCAGATGCAAAAACCCATGTGCTTGGCAAGATGGCTAAGGGGGCACAGAAGTGTGAAGGGGGGAGCAGTCAAGTCTCCCCCCCCGGGGGAAACGACCCCGCCCCCGGAACCCCCCTTTTGGGGACCCGGCCTGGAAACCCCCCACGCTGCAAGAAGCAGGATAACCCCAAGGGGCCTCCCCCGGGCCCCCGGGGGGGGGCCCAGGAGGAAGCCAGCGGCGGCCCAAAACAAAATTTTGGAAAGGGGGGGCCCCAAACCCTCTTACCGAAGTGTCTGTAAACCCGGGAAAGGGGAGGCACCCGTTCTAGTAGAGGATCCGGCGGGCCCCAGCCTTGCAATGTGTGGTTGAAATTGTCGCAGTGGGGCAAAACCCCCCTTTCCCGCAAAAACTCTGCACCGGGGAGCACCCCAGATCCCCTGTTGCCCCCGTGCTGAACAGAAGAAGCGACACCCCCCTTCATGGAGGAGGGCCCCGCAGGCACCGAGGTTTTAAACCCGTCGTCCGGAGCCCCGCGTCATTTTTCCGGCCGGCGGGTTTCCTCCCCCGGTGACGCCGCCCCCACTGTGGGGGGGCCCGGGGAAAACTGCCGCAAACCGACATTGTAAGGCCCGCAGTTTTTTTTGGGGGGGACATGGGGGTGCTTTGGGGGAGGAGAATTACAAAACCCGGGGGCAGGGGGAAGAGTGGAGACGTTGGGGGGGGGGAAGCAGAGCGACAAAGGGGGGCAGGAGAATCCCAAAAAAATTTGCAACGTTTAAACCGGGAAGGGCCGGGGAAAAGGACCGGGGTGGAAAAGATAAACCCCAACCCCCTTTTGGGAGCACGGCCCCCAAGGGTCCCCCAGGAACTTTAAAAATTAAAAAATTTTCTTGGAGTTCTCCAGGGCCGGGGTTTTTTTTTTGGGAAATTTTTTTGTGACCCGGGGGGGGGTGGAGACCACCCCCCAAAAAGGGGGGCCCCGGGGGGGGAAACTGTTGCCAGGAAAATTTGGGGGATTTCCCAAACCCCACAGGGGGTTTTCCCCAAAGGTTTTGGGACCCCCAAAAAGTTACCAGGTGCGCCCCCCCACTCCCCAGAGTTCGGGAAAAACCCGGGGAAAACCCCCGGGGGCCCTTTCCCCCCCCCCACATCCAGGCCTCTGCAAAAGTGCCCCCCCCCGCCGAAAAACCCCCCCCGGCCCCCCCCATTTGGGCTCCTCAGCACCCCCCGCTATGGACATGATAACTATAGGGCCCCCCCTCCCCCGGCCCCCGTTAGGCCCCCTGGGGTTCGTTCAGGGGGGGCTTAGGGCCCCCGACCCCCCGGGGGATTTAAAAAAAGGTGGCCACCAGACACAGATAGCGGGGACGACTTGACTGTACCGTTTTCCCCCAAAACGTCATCAAAAATTTTCCTTTGGGGGGCCTTGGTGTCTCGGATGTTTGGGAAAAACAAACAGAAGATACCAGGGGGTACCTGGAAAAACCCCTGCCAAAAGAATTTTTTAAAAAACCCCCGGGGGAAAGGGGGGCCCGTAAGGGGGAAATTTTTAAAATTTTTGATGAACCCCACGGGTTTAATGTTTTTTTTATAAAAAAAATTTTTAATTAAATAAAAAACCAACCCGTTTTTATTACTTTTTTTTTCAGTTCCCCCCCGCGCCCCCCAAAAATTCCTGTAAAAAAATGAAAAAAAAAAAAAAACATTACCCCCCGTCCACGCAAATCCATTTTAACGGTGTTTCCCCCCCCCCATCCCCTCTTTCTACATCAGAATGACAGGCAGAGCCGTATCCCCCCGGGGGAGCAAAAAACTGATTACCTGCTTTCCCCCGGGGGGGACGTCATCGGAATGGTTTAAAAAACCCCCCGGATTTTTTCCCGCAGTTTTCCCCCCCGTTAAAAAGGGGGAAAAAATGCATGTGACCCCCCGGGAAAAAAATAATGGCGGCCATTTAAGCATCCGGCGTGAAAACCCCCCGGGGATCTTCGCCAGGTAAAAAGGGGGAAAATTTTCCCCCCAGACCCGCCGGGGGGGCACCACCCGTGACAGTGACCCCAAAAAAGATTCCATTTCCGAAAAATTTTTGAAAAAAAGGTACTCGGGGAATTTTTAAAGGGGCCCCCCACAGGGTTTTAAAAAAAGGGGGGGATTTTCCCCCTTTTTTTTAAGTATGTATCGTCCAAAAAATGTTTTAGGGTGCATGTGAAGGCAAAAAAAATGGGGTTTTCATTCCCCCAACCCCCAAAATAACGGGTATCCCCGGGCCCATATTCGCGTTTATCGGGAAATTTTCCCCCACTTTTAAAAAATAAAAATTTTTTTTTTCGTTACCGGAATGGGGAAAAACCCCCCAAAATTCCCCTTTTTTAAGGGAATTTTTATTTTAATCAGCCATGAGGAAAAATACGAATTTTTTGGGGCCCTCCTGT